>JANFCV010000503.1:0-92159 GCA_024500475.1 Phthorimaea operculella
AACCGGAACCTTTGCGTGGCAGGCAGGCATGCTAACCACTGCGCCACATCGGTTGTCAACCCATATTTCGTCAATGACCCATCACTATAGGTAATACATATTAAACATAGAAAGCACCCAGACTAGACACAAATATTTGAAAATGACTTATTATTATTATTATTTTGAACAGGCAGGCAGTTGAAACAACTGAAAACGCCTGTATCCTGATCAGTGTTCCAGTCCGTCACTATATAGCACTTTTAGTTCACTTTAATTAGTTCTTTAGTTTAGGTTTTTGATGTTCGTCTAGTCTGTTTTTAAATGCATTTATGCTGGTTGCCGAAATTACACTTTCAGGCAGGTCATTCCACGATTTTACCACTCGATTGCTCAGAAAGTGTTTGTGTGGGTTGTTGTTGGATTTTTGCGCCCTTAATTTGAGATGATGGCCTCGCAGCCAGGTGTTCTTGTCATATTCAAACATTCCATCAAAGTTGTCAGATCATAGTGACCATTTAAATTTTGAACGTCTCGATCAAGTCTCCACGTTCCCTTCGTTCTTTGAGGGAAGTTAGTTTCAGTAGTTGTAGTCTCTCTTCGTAAGTTTTGTTTTTCAGTTGCCTTGGTACTTTAGTGAAGCTACGTTGGACTTTCTCAAGTAGGTCAATGTCATTGACGAAATATGGGCTCCGGATTTGAAAGGCGTATTCCAGTATGGGCCGTACATAAGTTTTGTGTATTTTGATCATCATCTCTGGAGTCAGGGTACCAAATGCCTTTCTGATGAGGTAGATCAGACTCTTGGCTTTCTTGGATATAGATGTCACATGATGTTCCATTTCAGGTTCTCAGAGATGATGACGCCTAGGTCTACTTGAGTTTCGTTTCTTTCAAATCAGTGCCATCCAACTTGTAGGTCAAGTGTAGGTTTCGGTTTCAATATGCAAGACAGTGCATTTAGCTGCGTTTAGTTTATCAACCATTCTTTAAACCAGTTAACTGTGTCTAAGTCTTTCTGGAGCTTGTCTTAGTCGACCAGAGGATTTGCGAAGATTTTGGTATCGTCGCGAATATACTAACGTCGCATTGGAGGCCACGAGGCAGGTCAAATGTGAAGATGATGTATAACACTGGGCCTAAAACCGAACCTTGTTGTACCCCACTTTGGATGGCACGCTCCTCTGATAGAACTTCACCAACTCTAACTCGAAAACTTCTGTCACGTAGGAAGGCCTCGATCCATTTGAGTAGTTACCTCGTATACCGATACAATCCAGTTTTTGTAAAAAGTCTTGTAATTGGGACCTTATCAAAGGCTTTCTCGTAGTCTAAATAAATAACATCGATTGGCTCTCTCGTGTTAAAGCTGTGGGTCCATGATGACAGGCATGACAGTAGGTTTGACACCGTTGATCGATGAGGGCAAAAGCCATGTTGCTGATTTCCAATTATTTTGTGTCTTGATAGAAATTGCCGGATATGTTTTACAATGACCTTTTCCTTGACCCAATGTTTTATAATGAATGATTAGGCCTATAATTTGCTGGGACTAGTTTGCGACCTTTTTTAAATATTGGGGTTACCGTTGCGGTTTTCCATTGTGACGGCAAAATACCATTGTCGTAAGATTTCTGCATTATTGTAGCTAACGTTTCAGCCAGATCATTTTTTGTAGAAAGCTTGCGGGTATGTTGTCTGGTTCAGGAGATGAGTCTGGTTTAATCTCATTTAATGATTTTTGGATATTATCCTTTGTAAATTCAATTTCCGCTATACTTTCTTTTATTCTGAGAGTGGGATCAAGAACGGGTAGCGGCGTTTGTGGTTCTTTTTGGGAGACGTCTTCAAATTGGTCAGCAAATGCTTCTGCAATATCAGAGGCATTAGTTACAAATTACCTTCTTTGTTCAAGCACACCTGGTACGCTTATTTTTGATGCCAACTGTTGGCTGATATAAGAGTAGAACTTCTTAGGTCAGCATTTATAAGGTTCTTATGTATATTTACGCGACTTACTTGTTTTATTATTTGGTAGAAGGTGTAGCCCTCTACGTTTCGGCTGGTTAAGACAGCCTTCTTCTTGGAGGACGACAATTACACACGCGCGACCGCCAGTTGCAATTGTCGACTGGCACGCCCGCCGCTCGCTGCGCGCGCGCGCTGAGATGGTAGGGGGCGCTGCAGTAGCCGCAATTGGTAGCTCTTGTGGTGGTTGCGGTTGGTTTGTGGTTGTAGAGTCATCGAAAAGTCCCGAACAAACTACGCTAACTATATCGTCACTTCTTATTTTGTCCACTGACACCGGTAATACTGTTTTTAGCACTGGCTTCCATGACGGCGATATCGACCAACCACTATCTCTATTAAAATTCGGACGACGGCTTATTTCAATGGCTTCACGAACTTTGCGGGGCACGTAGAACTTTTCCTAGCCAGAATGGCTGTCTTGTCAGACCGAATATAGTGGTTAGTGTCCGTATCCAGAGTGTTCAGCTACTGCCGACGTCACCGTGTTACAGTGGAGAGATGTAGCGGGTGATGGTGTGACTCCGCCCTTAGATATTTATCGGTGTGCGTCGGTTTTCTATACACGATGTGTTGTAAACGCCCATCGCTACACCTCATTACCAAAACATCCAAGAATGGTAGAGTGCCCCTTTCTTCATTCTCCACAGTGAATTTAATTTTTTCTTAGCCAGCCGAAACGTAGAGGGCTACACCTTCTACCAAATAATAAAACAAGTAAGTCGCGTAAATATACATAATGAGTGATACTTGTTCGTTTAATAATAAAATTTATAAGGTTCTGTTCAAATTTGGTGCGCGATGACTTACTCCATTTAGTTAGCCTATTATTCAGTCTTCTGTACTCCTTGTATGTTTCGTCTAATCCAGTGATCATGTATCTATTCCAAAGATGTAGTTTTTGTTCCGATAGTGTCTTTATGTCTTTTGAAACCCATGGTTTATTCGTGATTTTTGTATTGTCTATTTTGATACGTGGTACATGTAAGAGAGTGGCTCGATTTAGTTCCCTGAGAAAAAATTCATATTGTTTCTCAACACAGTCCAAAAGGTCTATTTCCCCAGGAAGTGCATCGAGTAGCAAATATTTGTGTCTATGGGGATCGTACCCAAGACCTTCGGCATATAAGTCAGTTCCTCAAGTTGTGTTTGGACGTTTGTAGTATCTTGATTTAGAGCCAAATTATTCTTCTATCGAGTGGGATTTTGATTTGTTCATATCAATTACAGGAGGAGGTCCCGGCTGCTGCAGATGTTGATGTTAACTCTCCAGCCCAAATTGCCGTGGCCGTCAAAATTGTAAGCTTCATACCATAGTCTAATAATAATAAAACATGGTCTTACATTCCCGGAGAAACGCAAGCCTACGTCACTAGTATTGCCACTTTATTTCAATAAAATATGCTATGCAGCCTGCTCGCCGTCTAATCGCCAATGAGTATGAGGCCAATGTCCAGCTGTGGACGGTTTTTTTATTTGATAAAAACACGTAAATTTTGATTAGAATATTCTATTCTATTCTAATTTTGATTAGAATATTCTATTCTAATCAAAATTTACGTGTTTTTATCAAATAAAAAAACCGTCCACAGCTGGACATTGGCCTCATACTCATTGGCGATTAGATTCTATTCTAGAATAGAAAACGTTTATTTGTCATCATCATTACAATCATTTAGCTTAACGTAACATTTATATTTTTTGACGTTGACGCTCTGCCTACCCCGCAAGGGATAAAGGCGTGATATATGTATGTATGTATGTATATTTTTTAAATTAATGATAACAAAAAGGTTCTCACTCAGCATTTGCTATGGAGGAGCCTAGCCACCATAGCGCTGGTCTTCCGTGAGCCCTAAAACTAAAATTAAATTAAAGTTGGCAACATACAACAAACATGACCACGAAGTCGTACAGAATTATTATTTATAAATCTAAAAACATCAATATATATAAATGTAGGTATATATATAATATCTTGATTACAGGAAAGTATAGGCAGTGATGATGTGTCCAAGACAGATATTGAAGCAACCTCGAACAGAGAAGCACAGAACCTCATTTCTTCTTGCCGGAGACAGCTGCGAGTCAAGCTTACTCGACTCCCTGCATCTGTGACGGAAAAGTATATGAAAGACCTTTGTGAAGATACTCCATTGGAAGCGGGTAATTTTAATTTTAGTTTAAAATTAATAGGCGAGCAGCCACAGGCTGATGACCCCCCCTTATACCCGACTGCCTCAGAAGGAGGATTATGTTTTTCGAGAGAATGGTATGTATGTAAGTATGTGGGTGTATGTATGTGTCGACAAGAAATTCTTTATCACAGGCTACAGCCTAAACGGCTAAGCCGATCTTGACATATGTATTTGTCTGTTGTTGGATTTGTTTCTGCAGCTAAATTCAAAATGGCGGATTTTAATCGCAGAATAAAACTTCGCAGTCAGGGTTTTTGTTTTTTAATACATATGCTTTTTCGTCTCAGCAGCGCGAGTGTCACTGGCTATATTAAAAAAATATAGATTCAGGATGGCGAATTTTTACAGCAAAATACTACTTCAAAATTACCGCAGTCGGGTTTTTTGTTTGTAACACATCTACTTGTTGACAACCAGTGGGCTAAAGTGATGTGAAAAAGTTATAGTAGGTATCGATACCCGGAATACTACATAGGGCAATTTTTTTTGGGCACCTATGTACTACACAGTACCTACTAGTTTAGCATTTATAAACTGAACAACCAGAAACCTAGTATTTCATGTCAAACTGAACAAATGACAGACATAAACTGAAAAGTTAAAGCAACGTACTTCCTAAAATCGTAATAGATTAATTCTATGATGGAATTTTCATAGAGCCCCTGAACAAACTTTCATAGCAATTTTTGATATGTTTGCACGTAAGAATAGAATACGGACGTATGCTATACAGGCTGTAATTTTTCTAGTGATCGATAGAGAAAACTCAGAACCGGCTGGTGATAAGGAACAACTTTCCTCTAGGAATACACTTCGTAATGTGAAAAAAATTACTTCCCATATGTTCAGGCCCGTAGCGCCTGAGAAAATCAGCACATCAAATGTGTCCTCAAGAAGTTTTGCTTTGCGTTTATTTTCTGCTAGGCGCTTGGCCTACGTCTCATAGCTTTTTCACTTTCGATACAACCACAGCCCGAGCGGCATCAAAATTGTTATATTTCTTTTTTACGACAATCAATATATCAAGTATTTCAAGATTTTTTGGACTTTCTATTAAGCCTCAGAAATGCCCTTTTTCAAAACAATATTACTCAGTAGATATTAGTCGTGAAATTCTAAAAAAAATATATGTTGCAGTTGAGGATCTAATAGAGGGAATGGGGCATTCAGTTACACGATTTGATTAACTTTTCTCGATAAAAAAAAATACCAAAGTTGGCTCTATTCAAAATTTATTTTCAATATTATGCCTAAGATATTAAATTTATAAACATAATTTTTATACCAATCTTTAGCTAAATTGATAATCTAGGGAATGGTGGAGTATCAATGTTGTAGGGTTATATTGTAAATTAAGATGCCTAAATAACTACAAAAGCGCGAGCAGCGTGGCTCGGCGGCCTCGTCAGTCGCGCGGAGGCGCTACGGACGACGGATGTGTGCCAATTCTTCTCCCGACGCGCGACGTAAATTGGTTTTATTTTATAGTGGCGATCAGTCTAGTGCCACAGTAGGAAAAATGGAAGCAGCATTACCACGGGTTTCAAAACTAAATTTGTCTTATTTGAATATTAAACTTAATTTTTTAAAAATTGCCGTGGCATAACAAGATACAAGGACACAGTCTAACAAAATCAGTACATCCACATATTTTTGTAATGTATTACGATTATTTTACCAAAATGTTAACGTTTTGGGATGATTGTAAAAATATGTTTGACGTTAATATCACAGTAAGTATTAGTAATTTATTGTATTACCAATATTGATTTATAACAACAAAGTAAATTTTTATTTTATTTATTTCAGCCCATTGATAACTGGCACTTGTTGCGAGTTGGTTTACTCGCACATTGATATTGTTGATATAATTAAACTCTGATACCCAATTTATGATTTTATTGATGCTAATTAACTATAGAGAAATTATAATGATGAGTACACGCGTTATGAATGAGTGGTGATCGCGGACTGGCGTGTAATGACCTAATAATCGCCATGTGGAGTAAACTGCTGAGTGCAATCCGATGTGCGGTGTACAGACATGTAGACCAGGCGAGAGAAGAGGGTGAGATGAGATGAAGAGGTGAAATAGCAATTAGATATTAAAAGCAACACTATGCTTAAACTAAGGTTAACTTATAAAAATACATGTCATGTTCTTATGCTAGATTTATTAAAATTCATCGACATTAATTATCGGCCTTCTGATAATTGGTCACGTTGTTTTGTATTGTTTGATCGCAGCGCGGGTGGCGTTAGAGAGCGTCTTCAATTCTATGTTTTCTTGCGCTAACGTCAGCGTCGTGTGCGCGCTTCTTGGTTGAACTGCTGGTTTAGGGATCTCATTGATGGGTGTTAATAGGTTTTCAACTTTTGACTGCAAGTTGACGCTTCCCCTTAGACGACGACGACGCACGCACCGGACCACGTAAACAGCTGACACTACCATGCATCCTATCAATGGGATGTATATTGCAGTGAATTGATGTATGTCATGCTAAATTAAAGTCTCAGGAAGTGGAGTTCTGATTTCATCTGTTCGATTTGCTTGCCGATTTTTGTAATTTCTGAACTTTGGTCTGATGTGGAATTCATCTCGATAAGAGGGACTGATACATTTATAATGTGATTAATCGGAGCGATGTCTGGAATGTATAAATCTGCTGACATCTT
This sequence comes from Phthorimaea operculella, assembly GCA_024500475.1. NCBI lineage: Eukaryota > Metazoa > Arthropoda > Insecta > Lepidoptera > Gelechiidae > Phthorimaea > Phthorimaea operculella. The sequence goes on from JANFCV010000503.1 coordinate 6,882, forward strand.
TGTTTCTATGCGCTTGTTGTTATGTGAGAAAACTGTGAAGTCGTCCTTTGATGACGCAATCTTGCTCGAACCCGATGATGCCGGCCTTCTGGACTTGTATTGATGTAATCTGACTCCCACATATGAGTCTCAGTGCCACGTTGAAATGTCGACGTCCAAATTTTTAATTGCATTTAAACATTCGACGGTGGTGTCATGCAGTTTCTTAATTGCTGATGCAGAAGGACTGGCAGGCCAAGGAGATTATTCAAATGTGAACTGAAAATTAGCCTTTTGTTGCTGTAATTTAATATTTCCCAACACGTTTCGTTTCGTTTCGTTTTCAAATGATATTTGTAAATGCTGTATCAGCTTTTCAGCTTCTCCTTTCACTTTGGTTTTCAGAAATTGCATTTTTTGCGCTTTCGAGATGGAATTATTTTTATGTATGGTCTCAGTAAAAAGATCTTTGAATGATGTCCAATGAATATAATTTCCACTAAATGTTGGAATTTCCATAGTAGGCGTGGACTTCTCCCAATGTTTTTAGCCCACATCTTGTTGTTGATTGATTTTTGATCTCATTGTATCTTTGCTCACATGCATAATACCTTTTGTCGTTGGCGAGATCTTCACTGGGCAGTTCGCAGTTTTTCGCTCGCTCCCATTTTTCGGTAATCAAATCTAGATTAAACATATTGACTGCTCGTACAAAATATGCTTTACGTTGCTTTGCTGCTTTCTGAACATTTCATCTAGTTTGCTGACATTACAGGATTGATGGCTTTAGAAATGTTTTTTTTTCTTGATGCACTGGATGTGTGAGTATCGCTATACGCGCTTTTTGATAGAACGCTGCAGTTATATTATATTGACCATCGGAAAAATAATCATAGTTTTTATTTTCAGACGCGCTCAATGCTTTATGATTATCTTGAAATGCTTGCCAGAGTTGGTCTAGGGTATCCATCCGACGTTTGAGATATGCAGCTGTCTTCTTATCCGGTGGATCATTCTCAAATTTCGAGAATATCTGCTCCATTTCCGCAATAATCTGGTATTGGTTATCAATTTGTTCCATCATGTTGATTGCAGTTGTATGATGAATGTGAAAATTAGAAGAAATCTTTACCTCAAAATTTTCCTTGTGTAAAATCGAGCCCTCTTCCGTCACCCTCGGGGCAAATCGGTGAGGACCTCAAATTTGTTGCTAACAAAGACTCGTATGCATCCTCGTGTCGTATTCATAATAATATGAATACGTTAGTAGATAAAAATGAGCCTGTATGTAGCCCCAGAAATCTGAATTTTAACGAATTTTATTTTAATTAAGGAAGTATCCGTTCAATTATACTAGTTTTATTCATTAATTGTATTGTGTAGATTACTAGGTAAAAAACTAAGAACCATCCAACACGCTCCCAGCACCATCCATCACGTTTTAGCACCATTCATAACGCACCCAGCAACATGTACCTATCACGCTTTTAGCACCATCCATCGCACTTCCAGCACCATCGATCACGCTCCCAGGACATTGACCTTTTTATGAGTTTTGATTAGCTTCAATTTGTTTAAAACAACCTTTTACTGATTTTCAGAGTCAAAATCGATTTTGACCGGTTAATAAGTACTTATATAATAAATACCTAACCTTACCTTACTAAACATTTCTTTCAATATTCTAAAAGAAAAACTAATAATACAAATAAGCCTTATTTTCCTATTGCATTATTTTATACTGTGGCGTTCTCGCCCGCCGACGAAGGTCATCGGAGTTCAAAACCAAACAGCTCCCTCGTAGAGCGGAGGCAATCCGCCTGGGCGCGAAAAATACCTAAAGTTGCCCCAGAACGCGCCCTTAACTCAAATCAGCTGATCGGCAATTTTGTATGAGAGGTCCAAATTTATTTTTCGTCCTTCGACCTATGTTCCTTGGGGAAAGTTGTGCCTTATCACCAGCCGGTTCTGAGATTTCGCTATCGGTCACTAGTAAAATTTCACACAGTATTTTAGTACTAATTGCTATAGTCCGATAAGTTCGTGAGCGACCTTCCCTAGGGTGACAGACGTTGGGGAGATGTCAGCGGGTAGCGGGAGGTGTAGCGGGAAGGAGACACGCGCATCCGCACCGCACGTCATATTAAAATGACGTGCTTCCTCGCCCCCACCGTCTGTACCCCGCAGGAAGGTCGCGCACGAAGCTGTCGCACTATAGCAATCTTTTGAGGCACATCTCGTCGATGCACTACGTTGGGCACTTTTGAGCCGTTATCTTTTGATTTCAGGAAAGTGTGGGGAACAGAGCCTCATTCCATCTTGCCGGAGAGAGCTGAAAGTCAAGCTGACTCGACTCCCTGCATCTGTGATGGAAATCTTTATGAAAGACCTTTGTGAAGATACTCCACGGGAAGCAGGTAATTTATTACCAGCTGGTGGACCGAGCTCGCTCGGTTTTTTATGCGTTAGTTTCAAAACCACTTACAAACACGGTTACACTGTCTTAGGGTGAGAATCCACCAGAGCTGTGCGAGTAGCGAGGCGGTGTACGAGAAAAATCCACCAATAGAATCACTTAATTTTCCTAGTCTCGCTCAATGAAGTGATTCTATTGGTGGATTTTTCCTCGTACACCGCCTCCTACCTCGTACAGCTCTGGTGGTAGGGTGAGAATCCACCAGAGCTGTACGAGGTAGCGGGCGGTGTACGAGAAAAATCCACCAATAGAATCACTTCATTGAGCGAGACTAGGAAAATGAAGTGATTCTATTGTGGACCTCGTACACACCTGCCTCTGCAACTCTGATTGGTTCTCACTCACGAGAAAAATCCACCAATAGAATCACTTCATTGAGCGAGACTAGGAAAATGAAGTGATTCTATTGGTGAATTTCCTCATACACCACCTCGCTACCTCCGCACAGCTCTGGTGGATTCTCACCCTTATTCACCAACAGATGTCGCTGTTAGTTTTAAAAGTGTGAAGCAACGATTTTTGGAAAATGAAACCTATTTAGATCGCTTTATTTTGTGAAAATCGTTGGAGCTGTTTCCGAGATCCCGAAAATATATATATTTATAAAAAGTACGAAGATTATAATTAAAATTAGTAGATAAGCAGCCGCAACAGATGACCTCCCCTTATTACCTGACTGACTCAGGAGGGTTATATTTTTAACCGACGAAAAAAAAACGGAGGAGGTTCTCAATTCAGCCCGAACTTTTTTTTTTATGTATGTTCCCCGATTACTCAGAGATGCCTGGACCAATTTGGAAAAATCTTTTAATGTTTGAAAGGGGGCACTGTCCAGGTGGTCCCATAGTCATCAGGTCAGGATCTGATAAAAGGATCTTGAGAAATAAACAAATTCTTCATATTTTGCGACACGTTTGAAGCAAAATGTACTTGTGTTTACATACATGACTGACGTCTGCCCGTTGTTGACTTTCTGCCAAACATCTGCCAAAGATGTCCATCAAAAAAGGAGGTTGCTTTTACGTTAGTCATGTAAGTACTTGATTACAGAATTATATACACGGGAGGGGAAAAACAGGGAGCAAATGGTACAGCCATTTTACTGAATAAACAATGGGGAATGCAGGTTGAAAATACAGTACACCACAGTGATAGAATAACATTAATAAAAATAAAGTCTAAACCAAAAGATATAGTTATAATACAAGTTTATATGCCCACTGGAAGCTATGCAGATGAAGAAATAGAACTTATGTACAATCATTTAGATACCCTGATGGATATTGCAAAGGAAAAGATAGTCTCATTATCATGGGGATTTTAATGCGGTAGTAGGGAAGGAAGCGAAGAGAACATAGTCGGAAAATTTGGCCTAGGGAAAGAAATAAAGAGGTGATAGATTAGTACAGTTTGCACGGAAAATAATTTGGTTATAGCAAACACTTTATTCCAACAACCTAAAAGACGTTTGTATACCTGGAAAATGCCGGAGACATCGCAAGATACCAAATAGACTTTATTATTACAAAATCCAAAGACAGGCAACAAATAAACCAGTGCAAAACACTACCAGGAGCAGATATTAATACAGACCATAACCTTCTTATGAGCTTGCAAAACTTCGAAATAAAGAAAAGCAAAAGAAACCCAAGCCAAAGCGCTTAGATCTCACTAGTCTTAAGGATATAACAAGCAATTCAAAAGTGCAATATAGCAATAAGGTAGGGGATAGTTTAAGTAAATACAAACTTAATTTAAAAGAAAATTTAAGCATAGAAGACAGGTGGAATGATACGAGGGATATAATAATAAAAGTGCCCAAGAAACTCTAAATAACCAAAAACTAGTACCAGAAAGAACTGGCTTACAAAAGAGATAATAGACCTAATTCTTACTAGAAGAGAGCTTAGAAACAAAACAGATGATATTAGTGCGAAAGAATATAGAAAACTTACAAATAAAATTACAACGAAATGTAGAGAAGAGAAGGAGAAAGACGCCTTAGACACGTGTAACAAAGTAGAAGATTTAATGAAAAGAGGGAAAATAGACCAGGCTTATAATATAATTAGGCAAATAGATAAAAAGCCCCAAAGAAAAGGTACAGCTATTTTAGACGAAACGGGAAAAGTTCTCATAGATAGTGAAGATATAGCTGAAAGATGGGTACGGTACATAGAAAAGTTATACGAAGGAGATGGAATGCTTGAAAATTTTATAGAAAATAAAGAGTCGGTAGAGATTGATAACTTGGGACCGGATATACTCAGGGAGGAATTTGAGATAGCTCTTAACAATATACAAAACGGTAAAACTGTAGGAAATGATAATTTAAACATCGAGCTGATTAAATATGTAATTTGTGAGCCTTTAAAAGATGAAATTTTCAGTATTATCCAAGAAATGTACAGATCGGGTCAAATACCAAGAGATTTTCAGCAAAGCAGAACAGTTACACTTCCGAAAAAACCTAAAACATTGAAGTGTGAGGAACATAGAACCCTAAGTTTAATATCACAAGCTAGCAAAATATTAATAAAAATAATTCAAAACAGAATCCGCCCAATATCAGAAAGCTTTTTAGGACCAGACCAATTTGGATTTAGAAAAGGGAAAGGAACAAGAGAGGCTATATTGGCATTACGTTCAGTAATTGACCGAAGATTAGATTTAGGTTTTGAAACGTATGTGGCATTTATAGATTTGGAGAAAGCCTTCGATAAAGTTAACTGGCAAGCTATGATGAAAATTTTAAAGGACATAGGAATAGATTACAGAGACAGGAAAATCATCTACGAACTGTACAGGCATCAGGAAACAGTAATAGAAATAGGTCAGGAAGAACGAAAGGCAAGAATAAGACAGGGGGTAAGGCAAGGATGTCCACTTTCGCCGCTGATATTTAATATTTTTATTGAAACTGCTATTAAAAGATCTTAGATTCAGGAAAAGGGGGGGTTAAATTTAATGGGGAAAACATACAATTTATTAGATTCGCCGACGATATAGCTGCAATAGGTAGAGACGCAATAGAACTGGAAGAACTCATCAACGAAATGGACAGGATATTTAACCAATTTGGACTAAAAATAAACATTAATAAAACGAAGATTCTAGTGACTTCCAAACATCCAAAAAGAAATAGACCAATCCATCTCAACAACCAACTCATTGAAGAAGTCAATAAATTTAAATATCTGGGCAGTTTAATTACGAGCGATTCTAGATGTACTCCAGACATCAAGGCACGGATAGCAATGGCAAAAAAGCGTTTAATGGAAAAACAATTACTTAAAGCCAGGATATCATCGTCCGTGAAAATGATCAAAGTGTATGTCTGGAGTGTCGCGTTGTACGGTTGCGAAACGTGGACACTGACACAGCGAGATAGGGAAAGACTCGAAGCTTTCGAGATGTGGTGTTGGCGTAGGATGGAGCGAATAAGTTGGACGGAGAGAAAGACGAACGAAGAAGTGCTAAATCTAGTGAAGGAGAAAAGAACTATATTGAACGTCATAGAGAACAGAAGAGGAAACATGCTAGGACACTTATTGCGACATGACGACCTACTAAAAACTATAATTGAAGGGAAGATTGAGGGAAGGAGAGAGAGAGGTCCTAGACGCGCTTACATGGACCAAGTCAAGGAGAAGATAGGTGTCATGTCGTATAAGGATGTTAAGGAGAGGGCTCAAAGAAGAGCAGATTGGATATTACTTCACCGACAAGAGCGAAGCTCTTAAGTTAATGATGATGATGTAAGTACGTTTAAGTATTTCATGAAGTTTCTATGTGCGCTTGAAACTCCTTAGGACAGTAAGTATGTCGTGTAGATGGCTATTTTGAATGTAAACAAACTTGAAAGTAACCACTAAAAATTATAAAATAAAACTTTTTAGCAAAAATATCACCGCCGAAAACTGAAAAGCAAAAAATAATAACTATTGTTACTATATGTACTTACCTAAGTAATATTTTTGGAAATATTATCTACCATATTGGAACTTAGTAATTTTGAGCAGCACAAACGGCTTATCGGACTTATGAGCTGTGGTTAGATTCCTCTCTGCAGCGCGAGTAACACTGGTCATATTAAAACGTAAATTCATAGTCTAAGCTCCCGTCGACCAAGTCTTACCTCATAGGTCTACCGCACGGACGTATACTGTAGCGATAGATACCACTTAGGAGGTCAGGAAAATACTGGGTTGCCATCTCCTAACCTGGAGGAAACTTTTTTATTCGAGTTGGAAAATGCAAAAAAAGTCCAAAAATTACCTCACATTTCTACCGCTCGAAACGTTTACCTACCTAAAGAGACTCCTTTTGAGATGAGAATGCGCTAGGGTTGCCAGCTCCAATCCTGGCAGGTTCCAAGGTCAGCCACATTTTATGAAGCCCAAAAATGGAGTTTTTTACCTCATCTTTCTACCGGACGAAATTAGTGTCAATCGATAGCTCTAAGCATGCCATTGACAAATATATAGGGTTGCCTGCTATCAGCCTGGCAGTATCCCTGGTATACCTCCTCAAACAAACGTTGGTTTAATCTTCAAACCAAGAAAAACTTACGTAAAACTGCCAAGATATTTTGCTACCGAACAAAATTAGTGTCAATCGATAGCTCTAGGCATGCCACTGATGAAAATATAAGGTTGCCTGCTATCAGCTTGGAAGTTTTCCTGGTATACCCCAATTTTCAATCTTAGTGGTTTTCAAACGACCGCTGGTAAAATCTTCAAACCAAGAAAACTTATGAAAAACTGCTAAGATATCTTGCTACCGAACAAAATTAGTGCCAATCGATAGCCCTAGGTATGCCGTTTATGAATTTATAGGGTTGCCTGCTAACAGCCTGGCAGTTTCCTGGTAGACCCCGTTAAATGAACGCAGGTAAATGTTCAAACCCAGAAAACTTGTAAGACTGCTAAGATGTCTTGCTACCAAACAAAATTAGTGCCAATCGATAGTCCTAGACATGTCATTGATGAATACATAGGGTTGCCTGCTATCAGCTTGGCAGTATCTCTAGTATACCCCGGATATACCAAGGATATTGCCAACCAAGCTGATGCAGGCAACTATCAATGACATGTCTAGACTATCGATTACACTAATTTTGTTTGGTAACAACATCTTGATTTACACAAGTTTTTCTCGGTTTGAACATTTTACCTGCGTTCATTTGCCGAAACTGCCAAGCTGTTAGCAGGCAACCTATAAATCATAAACGGCATACCTGGGCTATCGATTGGCATAATTTTCGGTAGCAAATATCTTGCAGTTTTTCATAAGTTTGGCGATTTACCAGCGTTCGTTGAGGAATACCAGGAAACTTCCAAGCTGATGGCAGGCAACCCTATTTTCATCGGTGGCATGCCTAGAGCTATCGATTGACACTAATTTTGTTCGGTAGCATATCTTGGCAGTTTTACATAAGTTTTTCGGTTTGAATTAAACCAACGTTTGTTTGAGTATCCAGGATACTGAGGTTGAGAGCAGGCAACCCTATATATTCATCAATGTCATGTCTAGGATTATCGATTGGCACTAATTTAGTTCGGTAGCAAGACATCTTAGCAGTGTAACACAAGTTTTTATGGGTTTGATCATTTTACCTGCGTTCATGTGACGGGTCTCCCAGGGATGCTGCCAGGCTGATAGCAGGCAACCCTATATATTTATAAATGGCATACCTAGGGCTATCGATTGGCATAAATTTTATTTGGTTGCAAGAAAGGTAAGGCCTGTCAGTGGCTGCTTTGTACTTCCTAATTATAGATGCTTTGAAAACGCCAGGTTCCGTCGGGTCGTTCGTCGACGCAGTGTCACACACAACAGAATGTAACTCTATGGCGCAGTTTACATTAAGTTTTACTGGAATCTTAGTGGTTTTCATGACTTTTTCTTTGTTTGAAGATTTTACCGTCGTTTCTTTGAGGGTGTACCAGAGTTCCTGCCAGGCTGATAGCAGGCAACCCTATATATTTGTCAATGGCATGCTTAGAGCTATCGATTGACACTAATTTCGTCCGGTAGAAAGATGAGGTAAAAAACTCCATTTTTGGGCTTCATAAAATGTGGCTGACCTTGGAACCTGCCAGGATTGGAGCTGGCAACCCTAGCGCATTCTCATCTCAAAAGGAGTCTCTTTAGGTAGGTAAACGTTTCGAGCGGTAGAAATGTGAGGTAATTTTTGGTCTTTTTTGCATTTTCCAACTCGATAAAAAGTTTCCTCCAGGTTAGAGATGGCAACCCAGTATTTTCCTGACCTCCTAAGTGGTATCTATCGCTACAGTATACGTCCGTGCGGTAGACCTATGAGGTGAACTTGGTCGACGGGAGCTTAGTCTATCAAGATGGCGAATTTTAATCGCAAAATTATAGCATTCAGGGCTTTTGTTTTTTAATACATCTGCTTGCTAGAGATGTGTAGCCGTCTGGTTCTCTGTGGATTGGCTACTGTCAAAATATATATTTTTGGTTCTTGAATACCAAATTTTAATATATGTATTTAACAAAGCGCGCGCACAACGCACCGCGCGCATCGCCTCGAATGCTTTGCTCCTCACACGACGACTACCTATCTCACTCGGCGCGGCTTGTCGCCGCGGCGCATGGCGCACGGAGGGTATAAAACGCCGCCGCGCGCCAGTATTTCTCATTCTCTCCCTTAGAAATAAGGTGAGGATTTACACCACCTGCGTCAGGCCTATCATGACCTACGCTAGCGTAACCTTTGCTCACACCTTTAAGACACATCTGAATGTGCTGCAGGTCATCCAAAACCGCTTCTTACGCAAAGCTACCGGGGCCCCCTGGTACATGCGTACCAAGAACCTTCATATTGACTTAGGACTCCCTACCATTAAAGAATATATGAAACGAGCGTCCCGTCGATTCTTCGACAACGCTCCCCATCATAAAAACCCCCTTATAGTTGCAGCGTCCAACTACTTCCCCCATCCAACCACGCGTTTCAGACGCCGTCCGAAACATGTCCTTTCGGATGAAGACGATGAAATTACAGCAGCAGCAGCTGCAGCCATTGCAAGTACTCCACAAGCTCTTCAAGCAACCGTCGTCCCCGCCGGCGGGGACGCGGAGGTCCTTCATTTGTGCCATTCTTTGGCAACTACCGGCATATACCCGGTAGACATAGTCCGATCCGTTCTTCCCAGAACAACTCGTAAGCCCAACCGCGCCCCAGGGGCGCGATTGGGCTGGTTGTTTGAACAACCAACACACCCACACTTCCGGGTGAGCCTTCCGCTCCCCAAAATTCAGCTAGGTGTAGATATAGTTACCTAAGTAGGTAGATATCGTAGGGACAAGTTAGGAAAAAAAAAAATATTTCTCATTCTTAGCGTAGCGGTCACTTGGACGATAGCCACATATGCAGTCTCCAAGTAGTACCGAGAGCTAAGGGGTTGCGATAGCCACATATGCAGTCCTCCTACGCTCAGTTTACTTATACGGCTAGGGTTGCGATAACCACATATGTCGTCCTTCCCTTCGTCGTTTAGCCTAGGATGCCTAGTATGTAAACGTATGCGTTAACCTAAGAATCTACTGAAACTCTGTTACTTAAGTTCTATCACTGAAATACTGAATATACCATCTGTTGTATGTGATCTTTGGCGTTTTCACTAAGACACCTTCTACATGTATAGATTTAGGAAAACTGGTAATAGGTATGATTCGTTTTGAAGATCTGATTATTAGAAACTTAGGCTGCCCCCACATTGGGCGTTGGCCGAGCGTACGCGTTTCCTGAGCGTCGGCGCGGCGCGGACGTTGCGTCAACGCACCGTCTGCGGGGCGCGGGCTTCGCGTTGTCCACTTGTCCAGCGCCCCGCGGGAGCGCTGCGAGCGCCGCGCAGACGCCGCGCTTACGTCGCGTTCCACGGGCGTTCGTCCACCCGTGCCCCGCACATTCTCCCCTCGCCCGCTAGCATCTCAGTCAGTCACAAGGCGGACAGTGTGGGAATGTGTGCGGGGGGCACGGGTGGACGAACGCCCGTGGAACGCGACGTAAGCGCGGCGTCTGCGCGGCGCTCATGCAGCGCCCGCGCGGCGCTGGACAACGCGAAGCCCGCGCCCCGCAGACGGTGTGCTGACGCGACGTCCGCGCCGCGCCGACGCCGGCAGTACGCTCAGGAAACGCGTACGCTCGGCCAACGCCCAATGTGGGGGCAGCCTTACAGTCAGCAGGAATCTGCTGTGTTTAAAACAATAAGTGATTTATAAAAAGCTTTAAATTTGTACCATAACTGTGACAATTGTCTATTTGGCTCGGCAGAGTCACCTATATTTTGTGGTATTTCAAAAACGTAACATAATTTTCATTTTGTCTCGCCTAGGTACGGCCACGAACGCGATTGTATTGAAGACAGAAACAGACGACGCGTCTTTACCCATCGACGATGCAGAAGCAAACACATGTACTAGTGACGCAAATGTACCAGAGAACGAGACATCTTCCTCAACACAACGCACGGAGTCCGAAGACGATGATGAAAATAATGTTTCTAAAAATTCAACCGGTAATTCTATCAACAACGCAAGTGACGTTTACAATGGTAAGCCTAGAAATAACCATGAAAACAAGGAGAAATATGTATATAATGGTAAAGATGAAGCTGCAGTATGTTTAATATACTCATGCTCTTTATGTAAGTATACAACGAATATAGAACAGTCGTTTAAATTTCATTCTCGAGCACATTCGGCCGCAAAAAACTTAATCTGCGACATATGTTCCCATATCTCCCTTAGAAAATCGCGTGTGTATCTATCTAGCGGGGTCCCCAGAGGTATAATGATGAAATATATAAAAATGAACAGGCATTTCAATGTACTTTACGACTTTGATAATGAAATCCAATGTACCTCATTCCTTTTTTACCCTCAGTTTTGCTAAGTTTTATTTATAAAAGCATTGAATAATTGTAAAATATCTTAAAACAGATCTGTAAGATCAGCAAAAACATTCAATGTTTATTTATTCATTTATTATTTTTAATATCGACTTTTACCCATCTTGGGTAATTCTGCCATGTCAGTAATACAACGTATTACAAAACAACCAATGAGGAGAGAGAGGTCCATTTTCTTTTTCATTTTCCACCCATATTCCATGGGAATGTTGTTCAGTTTTACGAGTACCTTGACCTACTTTAGCTTTATTGGTTGTTTTGTAACACGCAGTATAAGATTCCAGCGCTGCTGCGCTGGACGAGTGATCTTCAGCAGGAGATAATACTGTCTTCTGCAAGCGCTAGGAACATCCTCTTGATCTATCCGGAAATTTCTTGTTAACTCTTCAATTGAAATTCTTAATTCAATGTTTACACTTACAGTCCAGCAAAAAAGAGTAGAAATTAAATAAAATGGATCTACAACATTTTCATACTAAATTGTTGCCATTCATAGCCAATGTTGTCATTTAATTTTTAAATTTCATACATAGTGGCGCCCTCATTTTTTTCTTCTCTTTTTTGCTGCACTGTAGGGTAATTCACTGCTTATAATACAATTTAAGTTCATCATTGAATATCGGAGCAAAAATAAAATAAATAATTCGGTTTGAAAATATGTCTGCCATTGACGGATAAAACAAAATGTTTATGAGAATTACAAGAAAAATACCAGTGCAATGGTTACAGTTGACGGAAGAAATTATAAAAACTGTAAAAGATGAAGGAAGTCTAGATCAAAGCGCAGAGATTAGACTTAGAAATCTGAAACTGAGCATCGACATAGATGTTAGCATTAAAGTAAGGGATAAAATCAGAAAATAGTTAAGTGTTATTATAAAAATACTAGCTTTTACCCATGGTTTCACCCGCGTGCTCGTAGGGGATTAACAAAGTATTGTGTTTGAGCAGCAAGTGTACCAGCTGTATTGTGATGTATTTCTCTCTCCCTATCCCTACGTCTTATTCCGACGTTATCCCAGGCCGTCCAACGACTCCAGAGTATACGACGCTATCCCGCTCCCTCAAGGTCATCCGTTACCTCCAGGGCGTACGACGCTACACCAGAGCATCCACCTAGTCCCCCCTGCCCCACCTAGCTTTTTTGTTAACTATGTCAGCACATTTATTTATTCGGTTAGTTAGTAGTAGCAGCAGTTTTAGGGTCAACCGACCTAATAATATTTTCGTTTGAACCCTTTTTTAAGCTTGTAACCTCTAACTTGGACATTGGCAAAATTGTCCTTTCCTGACAGAGGCCACTTTTAACAACAACACTGCAACTTTTTTGCAAGCCGTACCGACATGCCTCAGAGTTTTTTAGTACAGGGGGTTACATCTACAAGCATGGTAAAAAATATTGTAAATCAGGTAGTAAATCAGTTAGGTGATCATTGATATGGTAAATTTGTGTGAAAGTAAACTAGGAATCTCACTTTCATTTCAAATTCCTTGCTAAAATTGGTTGACATTTGAACACACAAATAACCATAATGGAGTTTTACGTTTGTACAGCATCCTGTATAAGGCATTATCGTTTTTTCAAAATATTTTTGCATTAGGATATTATCTCACATCAAACTTAGCAAAACTGAGGGGTACATTGAAAATGCAACCAAACGGTATATTTCTCAAGTCTGTACGTGGTAAATATAAAAAGTAGCCCGCTGGATAGAGAAATCTTTTGTTGTGGTATTTCGCATAAAATAACAAAGTTTTTTAAGATTTAAAACCTGTTTTGGGGGGTACCATAACCATAACCATAACAGCCACAACAGTCCACTGCTGGACATGGGCTCCCCCTATCGGGGGGTATTGCCATACTCACCACGCTTGGCAGGCGGTTTGGCGAGCGCAGTGCCAAGATGTTACATTTACAGGGAACGCTGCTGCCCATTCCCTGGATGAATATCCCTTAGTCGCTTTTTACGACACCCACGGGTAGAATTGGGGTGATGCTATTCTAAGCCGGCATCACACGGCACATTTGGGGGGTACATTGGAAGGCAAATCAAACTGTATAATTATAATTTATATTTGTTTTGAAATGAAAAAGTAGCCCGCTAGCCAGATCACGTAGTTTTTTGAGTTTTTTTCAAAAAGGAGTGAGGTACATTGGATTTCATTATCAAAGTCGTGAAGTACATTGAAAAGCCTATTCATTTTCATATATTTCATCATTATACCTCTGGGGACCCCGCTAGATAGATACACACGAAAATCGCAATTGATTCTTCATTTAAGAACGCACACAGGTATAAAACCTTATGTTTGTGAGATATGCGATAAAATGTTCGATGGACCTGCTAATTTAAATACCCATATAAGAATACACACCGGTGAAAAGCCTTATGTTTGTAATGTATGCAATAACAAATTTAGTCGAAAAACGTCTCTGATTAATCATATGAGAATACACACTGGTGATAAGCCTTATGCTTGTGATTCATGTGATAAAAAGTTTATTCAAAATAGACTATTAATTAGACATATGAGAACACATACAGGCGAAAAACCTTACTTTTGTAATCTATGCGATAAAAAGTATGGTAATAAGTCAGAGTTAAATCGTCATATTAAAACACACACTGTTGAAAAGCCTTACTTTTGTAATTTATGCGATAAAAAGTATAGTAATAAATCAGAGTTAAATCGTCATATTAAAACACACACTGGTGAAAAGCCTTATGCTTGTAATTTATGCGATAAAACGTTTGGTCTTAAGGCGGTATTAAATACCCATATGAGAACACACACTGGTGAAAAACCTTATGCCTGTCATTTATGCGATAAAATGTTTCGTAATAATACACATTTAAAAATTCATAAGAGAACACACACCGGCGAAAAACCTTACGTTTGTAATTTATGCGATAAAAGTTTAGTCAAAATAGTTGTTTAAAGAGCCATATGAGGACACACACTGGTGACAAGCCGTATGTTTGTAATTTATGCGGTGAAAAGTTCAGTCACAAGGCGCATTTAAATTGTCACATAAAAGCACATACAGGCGAAATGCCATATTCTTGTAAAATATGCAGTAAAAAGTTTTCTTATGCAACGAATTTAAAACTCCATACCAGAACACACACGGGTGAAAAGCCTTATGTTTGTAATATATGCGATAAAAAGTTTTCTCAAAAGACGCAATAAAATATACATATCATGAGATCACATACAGACGAAAAACGAACAGACGAAAAACGATATACTTGTGAGATTTGCGATAAAATGTTCCTTAGAAGTGATCGGTTGAGACTTCATATAAGAACACACACTGGAGAAAAGCCTTATGCTTGTGATCTATGCGAAAAAAGATTCAGTGACAGAAGTAGTTTAAGAATTCATAGAAGAACACACACAGGTGAAAAGCCTTATGCTTGTGATTTATGCGAAAAAAGTTTCTGTGAAAAAGGTGTTTTAAGATCTCATAGGAGAACACACACAGGCGAAAAGCCTTTCGTTTGTGATTTATGCGATAAAAAGTTTATTCAATATAGTAGTTTGTATGGGTCCAGATTATAACATCGAAGGTCGTTACATGGAATGTCGCAACATCGACAACGCTGCATCGAAAGGTCGCCACATCGAATGGTCTCCACATCGAATAGTCACCACATCGAAAGGTCACCACATCGAAAGGCGGTCACATCGAATGGTCGCCACATCGAAAGGCCGCCTCATCGAATGTTCGCCACATCGAAAAGTCGCCACATCGAAAGGCCGCCACATCGAATGTGCATTACATACAAGGTCGTCGCCATGTCGAATGTTTCTGCATCGTATAATGCTATATTGAATGTTCCCTCTTCAGGTGAATGGTTCATCGGGTCATGAGGGTTCATCGGGTCATAAAGGTTCATCGGGTCGTAAGGGTTCATCGGGTCGTAAGGGTTCATCGGGTCGATAGGGTACATCGGGTTGTTACTTTGACTTTGATAGTGACTTTGATACTAACTTTGATAGTGGCTCTGATAGTAGCTTTGAAAGTGGCTTTAACAGTAGCTTTGACAGTGACTTTGACAGGAAATTTTACAGTGATTCTGACAGTAACTTTGACATGAACTTTGACAGTGACATTGACAGTGACTTTTATAGTGACTTCGACAGTAACTTTGACAGTGACTTTGTGACTTTGACAGTGACTTTGACACTGACTTTGAGTTTGACTTTGACTTCGACTCTAAACTTGCGACTTGCGACTTAGGATTGTCAAAGTCACTGTCAAAGTTAATGTCAAAGTCACTGTCAGAGTCACTGTCAAAGTCACTGTCAAAGTCACTGTCACAGTCCCTGTCAAAGTCACTGACAAAGCCACTGTCAAAGCCATTATCAAAGTTACTATCAAAGTAAAAGTTACAACACGATGAACCCTTACGACCCGATATACCCTTTCGAGCCGATGAACCCTTACGACCCGATGAACCTTTATAACCCGATGAACCCTTATAACCCGATGAACCTTTCACCTGACGAGGGAACATTCAATAGGTACAGCATTATACGATGCAGAAACATTCGACATGGCAACCTTCAATGTAATGCACATTCGATGTGGCAGCCTTTCGACGTGGCGACTTTTCGATGTGGCGACCATTCGATGCGGCGGTCTTTCGGTGTGGCGATCATTCGATGTGGCGGCCTTTCGATGTGACGACCTTTCGATGTGGCGACCATTCGATGTGGAGACCATTCGATGTGGCGACCTTTCGATGCAGCGTTGTCGGTGTTGCGACATTCCATGTAACGACCTTCGATGTTATAATCTGGACCCAGTAGGCATATGAGAACGCACTACTAGTGAAAAGCCTTATGTTTGTAATTTGTGGGATAAAACGTTTAGTTTCAAAAATAGTTTGGGTCGTCTTTGAGAAAACATCTATTAAAAGCCAGAAATAGGGTTTGCACGTAAAAGTTTTATGATTAAGTAGTTTTGTTAGATGGACATATCAAAACGGGTCCATATTAGAATGCATAAAATTTTATGTCCTACTTTACTTTCATATACCTGTTTTTGGCATACTCATCTTTTTGCACTTGTATTGGGGTGAAGCTATTCTAAGGTGGCATGACACTGCAACTTAATGCTATAAAAAAACTAACGTATGAAGAAAAAAATGCGTGTTTATTTGGTTTATCTATAGTATATTTTTATCAATATTCCACCAAGGAATATGACAAAGTTAATAACTACCTAATGCCATTCGTGCCCAAGTATATTTTCTGAATAAGTATTAAGTTTTTAATAATTATCCATTCCATACTTCTTACGAGGTTTTCAGTAATGATTATAAACATTAAGGTAAACAAAATTATGGATATTTAATGTTATGCCAATATATCCTTTATGCATTTAATAAACTTCCAATTTACAATTACGCGAAATGACAACTTTGCCGAAAGTGTTATGGGTAATGCAAATAGGAGTAAAAATGTTATGTGTTCGAAGGGGCACCCCAGTGGGTGTTCTACACACAGAGATAACGTAGTAGTTTTTGTTACAAGGGAATAAAGTAATTGACTTAGAGCGAGGGTGCTATTTTGAAACACGAATAAAACGAAGGATTCTAGAGTAAAATCCCGAACTTAGCTAGGGATTCGCGAGGGATTCAATGTGCGTCACCAGAGTATAAATGACTTTATGCCCACGGTCTACATACTACTTTTAACCCCTCTTTCTCCTTTTCATATTACTTGCTGTTCCTGTTGTCCATAAATTCTCGTTTATTTTACACACCATCTAATAAATTGCGTTATAAACAATCATTATCATTCATTTAATTTCAATTAAATTGTGAGGCGACTTATTCGATAATGTAATATTTATTTTCATATATCAATTTAGATTCTTAATTTTAATTTGTTTATTGCATCTGTGAATATGGACCTGTATTGTATTAATTTAGAATGTAAGTCTGAAATAAAGTGATTATTATTATGAGCGTCCGAAGCTTTTTTTTTTAAATATGATGTATAGGTACTTTCTTTTGTACCAAATTTACCCGGTGACAAGTCTATCAAAAAAGATTTGCATAAAACAACACACGCCGATGAAAAATAAGCGTTGATTGAATTAAGCGTAAGAATGGAGTTTGTATGGAGAATCGTGATTTTCAAATGCGATCGGTTTCAAAATTTGCGATTAGATTCAAAAATATGAAGTACGTGTTTCAGGGATTTTTGATTTTTAACCCCTAAAGGGGTAAAAAAAGGCATAAAAGTTTGTATGGAATATCATGATTTTTAAATGCGATCTGTTTCAATATTTGCGATTAGGTTAAACAGCTAAAAAAATTAAATACTTGTTTCAGGGGATTTCGATTTTTAGCCCCAAAAGGGCTAAAAAGGGGGTTAAAAGTTTGTATGGAAAACCATGATTTTTAAAGGTAATCTGTTTCAAAATTTGCTATTAGACCAAAGAGCAAAAAAAAAGAATAATTTGTATTTCAGGGGTTTTCTATTTTTAACCCCTAAAGTGGTCTCTCTTTTCGTGTGGGACACCGAGTCGTTCAACGACCCGATGAACCCTGGTGTCAGAGTTTTACAACCATTTACTACAAGTAGCCTCTGACGTGGTTGTGTAACGACCGCCATCATAGACAGCAACCGGGACCGACGGCTTAACGTGCCCATCCGAAGCACGGAACCATCTTACTTGCTGACAATCAGGTGGTTCAGCCTGCAATGTCCTAACCAGACTGGGAACAAATTCACAAAGTGATAAACATCAACTTTGTGAGTGACCCAGTGAATTGAACCCGGAACCTTTGCGTGGCAGGCAGGCATAATAATCACTGCGTCACATCGGCTGTCCCTAAAGTGGTAAAAATGTGTTAAAAGTTTGTATGTGTTAATCATGATTTTTAACACGCTTTTATTAGGTCGACCTGTATGTAAGTATGTATGTAACTATGTAAACAAATCTAATAACACAAATTTTACCATCTTTTAAAGATCGTAGCGTTATGAAAATTGGCAGTCGTATGTGATTTTGATGACAATACAATAATATGGTACTGTCGAGCTGATCTGATGATGGAGCCGGAAGATATGAACTGGAACTTCATGATGGATGATCATATCATAGCCATGTTTGGACTTGTTAGAAAGGTCTTGTAATGATTGGCGCTCTGAGTGGAGTTGCAGCACGACTAGTAAGTAGTGGGCTCTACATTGCATAGCCTGCTCAAATTACCCGTTCTGAGAGTTGGCGTCTTAGTGAACATACCTCAACTCTCCGGCAATTACCTACTTGAGAATTATGGGTCAACAGTGGCAAAATGTAGAGTTTTTGTAATCACAACAATGAAGTTCTTGAATTTTACGAAAGAAAAGGTACTCAAATGTACCAACTTATCGACGCGGCTCGTAACCTTGGAAATAATTCATTGAAGTCTTTCGTTCCCAGCGATATAAATAAAAACCGGCCAAGAGCGTGTCAGACACGCTCACAAATAGGGTTTCGTAGTCAACGTTTAAATATCAGGTTTTTCAGCATTACAAACTTAATTTTGTTGCTGGTTTGTTAGCAGCAGTATGATGACCAACTGCAAATAGAAAAACATTTTTCTGAAACCATTAAAGGTACAATAATCGTTATAGTTTTCATTGTAACTAAAAATTGAAAGCTATAATCCAAATTTATTTCAAATTTTTAGCGTTTATACCTTAGAAGTTACAGCTGGAACAAATTATGTGTCAAAAACGCCCTTTTTAAAAGCAAATATCTCGTGACAGAAACATTTTAGTGACTTTGTTTCAAAGAAACCTCACCTTAGTTTTAAAAGACCTATTCAACGATATCCTACTCAACATTACAAAAGAAAAAATTTTTTTACCCCCTTTCACTTGTATGGGAGGTTCAAAAAACATTTTGAAATATTTTATCTCAGCATTTCTAAATTTGGGTCAACACGATCTATCTTCACACCAAATTTCATGTCGATAGCTCCAAAACGGCAGGTATGAGGCGCGGCATACAGACAGACAGACAGACAGACAGACAGACAGACAGACTTGACGAAACTATAAGGGTTTCTAGTAGACTACGAAACCCTAAAAATGGGTGGACTATCGAGTATATTAAGAATTTTCAAAGCAGCTAAATACTTGTTGCGTTCCAATATATGCGTAGAGAAGGGGCTCGTGAATCGATTTTATCATGGACATCGTCTGGCCACACTTAAGGTGGTTCGTTACGTCATACAAACGAAAAACTGCACTTCAGTCGGGTTACACATGAGCTGTAGGGTCAGTTCCCACAGAAGGCGACGAGACGAGACGCGACGCGACGCTGCAATGTCATTTTCAAGCGGCATCAAGATACAACGCGCGGCGCCGCTCGATGCATCTTGAAGCCGCTTCAAACAGAGACGAGCGTTGGAGACGAGACGAGACGCGACGCGACGCGACGATGCAATGTCAGTTCAGGTGACGTCACTAACGGCCGCCTGTCAATCAGATTCCCACGCTCAGTGTTGCCGCGATGGGGAAAAAATCCTACAACTTTTGGAAACTCGATACGAAAAAAAAGCA
Organism: Phthorimaea operculella; assembly: GCA_024500475.1. NCBI lineage: Eukaryota > Metazoa > Arthropoda > Insecta > Lepidoptera > Gelechiidae > Phthorimaea > Phthorimaea operculella. The sequence continues at coordinate 26,850 of JANFCV010000503.1, forward strand.
AAGTAACTTGGTTCTACTTGGTACCTATGAAGGGTAGGTTCGTTTGCAGTAGTTCAATTGAGTATAGTTTCATGGAACTACTGCGAAGATTTTCGCACTAGTTCCATTGGGCCAGGTCAGACAATGGAACTATCGCAAATCTTAGTTTACGATCATTCGCAGTAGTTCCGTTGAGTAGTTGTCAGTGATCCACCTTCTCACGAAATAGTGTATGCTAGACTATCAGATTGTTTGAGAAAATGGTACGTCTTGAAGTGATCTTTCAGATGACAGCTGTCGAAAATAAGATCCGTTTATCTCGGAAACCATAAATCTTAGACTATCAATTTCTTTAAGGAAATGGTAAGCCTTGACGAGTTTTATCAAACGACAGCTGTCAAACTAAAATCACATTTATCTCGACAATCATTCATGCCAGTCTATCTTCGTGAGTTTAAAGTTTGACAGTTGTCACTTAAAATGTAGATCTCGTCTAGACCTACAACTTTTCTGAAAAAACTAGTAGTGTAGCATGCACAGTTAACGAGATAAACGAGTTTGAAGTTTGACAGCTGTCACTTAAAATGTAGATCTCGTGCAGACCTACAACTTTTCTGAAGAAACTAGTAGTGTAGCATGCATAGTTAACGAGATAAACGAGTTTGAAGTTTGACAGCTGTCACTAAAAATAAAGGTCTCATGAAAACTAAGTACTTTCCCAAACAAACTGATCGTCTAGCATGAACAATTGACAAGATAAACGAGTTTTAAGTTTGACAGCTGTCACATAAAATAAAGGTCTTTTCAAGGCCTACAACTTTCCCAAATAAACTGATAGTCTAGCATGAACGATTGCTGAGATAAACTAGTTTTTAGGTTGACAGCTGTCACATAAAATAAAGGTGTCTTCAAGGCCTACAACTTTCCCAAACAAACTGATAGACTGGCATGAATGATTGCCGAGATAAATGTGATTTTAGTTTGACAGCTGTCGTTTGATAAAACTCGTCAAGGCCTACCATTTCCTTATAGAAATTGATAGTCTAAAATTTATGGCTTCCGAGATAAACGGATCTTATTTTCAACAGCTGTCATCTGAAAGACCACTTCAAGACCTACTATTTTCTCAAACAATCTGATAGTCTAGCATACACTTTTTCCGAGAAAACTAGTCTTAAGATTGACAGCTTTCACCTGTAAGGTCAAAATAAAGACCGAGCGCGGCGACCTCGTAGTGCGCCGTCAACGTGACAGCGTCGTTCCTAGTATTGAGGCGCGACGCGGCGTGCCACCTTTTTCTAAACCCATACAAACCAGTCATACTATTAACGACGCTGTCACGTTGACGGCGCACTATGAGCCGCCACGCTTGGTCTTTATTTTGACCTGAAATGCAGATTTTAACCAAAAAAATTAAATACTATATAGAAAGGAAAGACCAGAGGATTTTACACACAATTTTGTAATAATTAGCTAAAACGGCAACACTCTACTTTGCAATTTACCAAGACTGAAAGCTGCTTCGCGCGGCGTTGCGCCAAGCTGCAACGAGCGACGTAGAGCGGCCTTGTGCTCGGCAATTGAGCAAAAATGCCGCGTCGCGTCGCTCGATGTAGCGCGGCGTAGAGCTACGCCGCGCGCTGCATCTTGTTGTAGCGCGACGTCGCGAGGCGTCAAGCGGCATCAGGATGCATTGGGATACAACGAGCTGCAATGTCAAGAGGCCGATGATGACTGACATTGTCCATCAAATACCTGTCACTTTATAGTCTATGAGCCTGAAGTTGGGAAAGTCTTGAAACATTATAGCATATTATGGTGGCCCCGTAGCCCCATACAATAAATCTACATTTATATCTACGCTTCAACACTATCTACATCTACACTTATATTATTATATAGACTTCTACATTATCTTCACTAATATAATAAAGAGGAAAGATTTGTTTATTTGGATGTATGTCTACCTACACTATCTACAATAATATAATAAAGAGGAAACCTTTGTTTGTTTTTTTTTTTTGTTTGTTTCTTTGTTTGTTTGTTTGTATGTAATCGATAAACTCCAAACTACTGGGCCGATTTCAAAATTCTTTCACCATTAGAAAGCTACAACATTCATGAGTAACATAGGCTACTTTTATCACGGGAAAACGGTTAACAGCAGAAAAAGCGGGAAACAAAGCGGACATTACCCAAATTAGCCAAACCGCTTTACCGATCTTCGCGAATTTTGGCACTGATATTAGGTATTAGCATATTAAAAACGGACATGGACCACTTTTTATCAGTCCTCGAAGATCTGGAGTACCTGATGAAGACCACCAGCATCCCATCAAAACTATAAGAGATACGGTCATGTCTTCATAGAAAAAGTTGTTCACCATGACGGGCCGCATCTGCTGGCATATGGTCATCGAGGATCTGAGGTACCTAGACCACCAGCATCCCATCTAAACTATACGAGATACGGCAATAGCTTCAAAGTAGAAGTTACTCAGCATGGTGGGCCGCTTCTGCTGGCACATGGTCATCCAGGATCTGAGTACCTGATGTAGACCATCAGCATCCCGTATAAATTATCAGAGATACAGTAATACCTTCAAAGTAAAAGTTATTCAACATGACGGCCGCTTTTGCTGGCACATGGTCACGAGGTCTGGAGTAGGAACCTGATGTAGACCACCAGCATCACATCTAAACTATAAGGTTTACGGTAATTGCTTTAAAGTTAAAGTTATTCAGCATGACGGGCCGCTTCTGCTGGCACGTGGTGACGAGGGTGTGGAGTACCTTTTGTCAGCCCTTGAGGATCTGGAGTACCTAATGGAGGGCACCAGGAGCACTGCTAAACTATATGAGATACGAAAAAGCTTCTATCAAAATTTGCTTAGCATGACGGGCCGCTTCTGCTGGCACATGGTCATCCATCGAGGGTCTGGGTACCTGATGTAGATGACCAGCATCCCATTCAAAGTATGGATAAGAGATATTTGATGGCTTCATTGTAAAAATTGTTCAGCATTACAGGCCGCTTCTGCTGGCACATAGTCATCGAGTCTAAAGTACAATGTAGACCACCAGCATCTTATCAAACTATAAGAGATACAGTGATGGCTTCATTGTAAAATTGTTCACCATTACGGGCCGCTTTTGCTAGCACATGCATGGTCATTGAGGTCTAGAGTACCCGATGAAAATCACCAGTACCCACCTAAAATATTAGAGATAAATTATTAACTAAAGTTGAAGTTGTTCAGCATGGTGAGGCCATTCAACTGGCAGTTAGATATCCAGGATGTGACATACCTAGAATGGAACACCAGAAACCTAGTTTAACCAAAAGAGACGGGCCGCAAGTTATTCATAATACTTATATTTTAAGTATGTTTGGATAAATCGATGATAACCTATTAAATTGGTCATGACATGACACATTCGCAGATTTTGTATTTTCATAGAAAAATCACGTAATACTTACTTACCTTTAATTTAAAACCCGGCGTGAACAAAAATGCAGATTAACCCTTTTTCGATTTTTATATGAAACCTAATAGATATTAAACAAACTGCCTAAATCTATACAAAAAATTTACCACTGTCGCTACATTTAAAACAAAATTGAAAGAGCACTTTTATCTCAGTTATAACAATTTTATTTATGTACAAACTATTATTATTAAACGTTTATCGTATTAGTTTATTTTATTATTTATATGTGTATTCGAATTTATTTAGTAGGTATATATTCTTGCAACATGTTTCTGTTTTATTTATTTAACTTAATGTATTTTATTTAGAAATTGTTCATATTTTATTTTCTAATGCTCCCGTCCCGTATACTCCTCGATTTTCATCCACGCTAGGTTGGCTGGAAGAAATCTCTTATAGAGATAAGCTCGCCTTTGTTTTTCAATTGTATGTATAACTGTGTATTTAATGGTGAACAATAAAGAATTTAATAATAATAATAATATTTAAAAACTCACAAGTACCTTAAGGTTTATTAATTACTACAATTTTTCCCATTTTGTGTAGAAATCAATTAAACTCCAACGAGCGTTCTTTTATCGATGCTCTTTGTTAAATGCTGCTTTTCTTTGTTTTATTAACAGTTAAATTTTTAAGTAATTAAATAGCGTATTAACAGCTGATCAGGGTTGTACGTGAGGACAAAATTAACATACACGAAAGATTTTCGGTTTTATTCTCTTATCATGCCAGCAATGTTTTCGGTCACCACGTTGTGCGGCTATAGCCGTAGTATAAAAGTATACGGCGCTGCATTCAAGGAGTGCGACAGACGCGTTCGACTTTCATATGACTATAGCCACACCTGACGAACTTACACCTTTACACCCTGTCTGTAACCTACGCCTACCTTGTTCTACAAATGCTACTATCAACCATTTAAACTTAACTTATTTAGTCGTCAGGATCCACTGCTGGGCAAAGGCCTCCCTCCCTTCATCACTGGTACCGGCACTGGGGCTCCATTCAGTGATGGTTTTAGCCCATAGTTTCGCTTGGCATGTGGCGACATGACCAGCCCAATCCCATCGAGCTTCGCGGCTGCACGCCATATCGGCAATTTGCGTTTTGGGACGCAGTATAGTATTTCTGACCTAATCTACGAGTTTCAGTTTCCGAGTCAGAGTTTTCTAGTATACTGCGCCCCATTGCTCGCTGAGATATTAAAGCTGGTCTTCTGAGCTTTGTCAACCACGTCTGTGCCCCATAAGTGAATATCGGGAGAATGCACATGATTTTGCGATTTCGCCTTTCATTTGTTCCCTCGCACCTCCAGGCTTTATCGGTGCATCTCGTAACTTGTTTGTCTTCTCGTGCCTGGAAGGAAACTATTTGGCTCAGATATAGTATTCATGAACATATGTCATTCTTCCGCCCGCCACGTACAAAGGCTCATATGTTATGAATTATATGATAATTGATAAATTAACAGGCGCTAATTCGTCGGTCCCGGTTGCTATGTTACTTAGACGGCGCGGCGGTCGTTAACTCTGGCACCAGAGATCATCTAGTCGTTGGACGTCTCGGTGTCCCAGACGAAGAGAAAGATGTAGATAACGCTGTCTATCTATCTGTCAGCATTTTTACTCTAAGTTCTGAAACTTAACAGCCACAACAGTCCACTGTTTGGACATGAGCTATTTTCTGGCAAACAAGCATATTGGCGAGCGTAGTGCAAGGTGTTGTACACACAGAAAACTGTTGCTTAGGCGAGGAACACACGCAACGTCGGTTTGTGCGTCGTTCATTCGATTCTCCACCCTACCTGCATATGAATACGGTTTGTGTCAAACGGCATCGCACAACGCTGCGTTGTCTGTCAAATCGTTTGACATAAACCTTATTTGTATAAAATTATGGTGGAAAATCGAACCACAGACGCACAAACCGACGTTGCGTGTGTTCCTCGCCTTATTCCCAGAAATTTAAAGAATACTTAATTTATTTGACTCACAAGCAAACCACAGGTCAAAAAACAACTAAACTACATATGTTGGCTTCTACTAAGTGGCTTTTAAAAGTAGTTATCTATAATATTTTGTATCGTAAATGTAGCTATTAACTTCAAAAATATACCTATTAAAATAAAATAAAAGAATTTTGGCTCTAAGAAAACACAGTCTTCCGTTCCGTTCCGATCGAAGCTGATACAAAGCTATCGTATCACATAACCTGCACATACATCAAGCTCTTGAACTACTAAAGTGAATTGACAAGCTGACAAGCAGCACCGAGCGGCCGGAAGCGACATGAAGATGCATCGAGCGGCGCCGCGCGTTGCATCTTGATGCCGCTTGAAAATGACATTGCATCGTCGCGTCGCGTCTCGTCTCGTCGCTTCTGTGGAACTGACCCGTAGAGCTTTTAAGAAACTTTATTCTGAATGATGAAGGCACACGTAAATTTGTCGCAAAACTACTTATAGTTAAAAGATAATCAGTATTTTCTGCACAATAAAATTAAACGTATTTATTGCAGCAGTAGCTCCATCTATTTTCGTAAAGTGGCGACTCGCTTTTTACAGGAAATCTGATGATTTAAAATTCTTTTTAGTGTTTTGCGACAATCTTATATACCCACGGGACTCCCCATCAAGTTTTTTAAACCGACTCTTGTCTCCTTTACATACATATCTCCATTGAACTTTTGTATGGAAAACGGAACGGCTTAAGATGACGCGACCAAATGTATGAAACTGACATCCCGTCCATCAAAGTTAATTTCGGTAACGACGGTGAGCACCTGATTCAGCCTATAGCCATCCAATTCCCGGCCAAGTACAGTTGCGGTACGGTGGAAAGGCGTATGCTTCCAGTGATTTTAAGTTGGGCATCTACAGCGCACAAGATGCAAGGCTGTACTTAGGATCCCGTACTTTTGCGGATGAACAGGCATATGGTGGCGTAAAACAAGTCGAGTAAAACCACTTAGTGGTCTCCAGATTGAAGAACTAGATTGTTCTAAGCTGACAGGTAAGACACCATGCAATACAGATGCACTGGCGGAGATGGGAAAGATTCGGGCTCTTTAGTCTATTTAATATACCGGGAGTAACGGAAAGGGTATGACAAGCCGAAAAGAGGTCAAGGTACAACTTTTCTCAACAAGGTATATAAAAAATCTTTCCTGCTCGAGCGCCGCACGCTTTTACAATCAAATATTATAATTAAAAGCACATAGTTGACACTTCAGCCCAGAAATAGAGAGACAACTTAAACGATCCGCAATTTATTTTTGACTTTTACGTGCACCTTTAAAAGCGTGTTCTTTAAACTATTAATTTATTATGTGAAATCTGTTTCAAAACTTGCCATAAGATCAAAGAGCTAAAATAAATAAATATGTGTTTAAGAAGTTTTCGATTTTAACAAAATGATTTTTTAAAAATAGCGGCCAAGAGAGTGTCAGACACGCTCACAAATAGGGTTTCGTAGTCAACGTTTAAATATCAGGTCTTTCAGCATTACAAAGTAAATGTTGTTGCTGGTTTGTTTGCAGCTGTATGGTTACCAACCGCAAATTGAAAATCTTTAATATTTCCTTATTCTTAATGTGGTACAGTATTCGTTATAGTTTTCATGGTAACTTCATATTAAGAAGTATAATCCATATTTTTTCAAATTTTTACCATGCATACTTTAGAAGTTACAGCTGGAACAAATGATGGCTCAAAACGACCCTTTTAAAAGCAAATATCTCGAGACAGAAACATTTAAGAGACTTTGTTTAAAAGAAACCTCCCTTAGTTTTAAAAGACCTATTCAACGATACCCTACTCAATATTACAGGAGAGAAAAAATATTTGCCCCCCTTTTACATGTATGGGACGGGGGTCCAAAAACAATGAAAATATTTTTTTCACAACATTTCTAAATTTGGGATCTATGTTCATACCAAATTTGAAAAATATTTTTTTCTCAACATTCCTAAATTTAGGATCTATCTTCATACCAAATTTGAAAAATATTTTTTTCTCAACATTTCTAAATTTGGGATCTATCTTCATACCAAATTTGATGCCGATAGCTGCAAAACCGACGAAGTTATGAGGGCGCGGCAGACAGACAGACAGACAGACAGACAGACATACAGACATACAGATATACAGACAGACAGACTTGACGAAATGATAAGGGTTTCTAGTAGACTACGAAACCCTAAAAATGGGTTGCAGCGGGTGAAACCGCTGACGGGCAGCTAGTGTATTATATTTTGTATTACTGGTAGTTATTTGCACTATTCCGCTTCCACTGTCGCACTTTCTTTTTCACCTAAAGGTTGCCTGGTAGAGAATGCTACCTAGCATTAAGGCCATCTTGTTGTCCTGTTTTTAATTAATAAAAAAAAAGTTTTTATTTTAAAAGCTTTTATTTAACTTGCAGTGTATGTAAGTATGTAAGTAATAAGTAAAAATGTTTGTTCGGGGCAAATCTTGCAACTCAATTTAGAAGTAGATATCTTCAACCGATTAAGTTGAAATTTTGATTACACGTTTAGTTCGGATGACAATGCATGGATAGTTATGTGACGTCATTCTAAATCTATCATGGAGGAACATCCAAGATGGCTGACAAGTAATTTTGATGCACTTTATAATATGGGTGTCAAATGAAAGGGCTTACTGAGTAAAATTTGGAAAATGATATAACGGACTTCTAAAGATGGCCATCTAAGATTATTAACAATATGAGTGTCGGATGAAATGGTTTGCTGACAATAACTCCAATTATAGGTAGGTATTAGTTGACGTCACTCTAAATTAAATAGAAGTAGTGGACTTCTTAAGATGGCAGACAAATATTTTTACCACCCGGTTTCACCCGCTGCTACTTACCTGCTCCCCCATAGAAATTGGATCTTTGCCCGTAGCAAAAACTCCGTTCATTGCTCCGTTCCAGCAGAGGTAAATGTGCGAGCAGAAGCGGCCCGTCATGCTGAATAATTTTTACTTTGAAGCCATTACCGTATCTCTTATAGTTTATGGGATGCTGGTGGTCTTCATCTGTACTCCAGATCCTCGATGACCATGTGCCGCGCAGAAGCGGCCCGTCATGTAAACAACTTTTCTATGAAGCCATGATCGTATCTTTATAGTTTAAATGGGATGCTGGTGGTCTTCATCAGGTACTCAGATCCTCGATGACCATAAAGCCAGCAAAAGTGACCCGTCATGGTGAACAACTTTTCTATGAAGCCATGATCGTATCTTTTATAGTTTAGGTGGGATGCTGGTTAGGGTGGTCCAAAAACCACTTTTGTTGAAAGTTGGATTTCCACAAAGCTCTTCTTGTTTGATATTGTTCTAAATACCCCTCAGCAAAATTTGAGCCAAATATAATGATATTGTAAGGCTATGATTTGAGTTTTTTTATATGGGATTTATATGGAACAAATTTCTTTGATGTTTTATATTGTAATAAATTATTTTTTATCCCATGTTCTTTAAATCAGATAAAGATAGTTAGTTTAAATATTAATTTCAAAGCAAATGTTAAAAAGTTGAATTTGAAGCTACAGATTTTTTCTGTGAAGGTCTATCGAACGGAGGAGATACTGCTTGCTGTTTGTTGTTGGAAATACTATCAATTTCCGTGATTATAAAATTAATATAGTTTCGGGTCCAGTTCAATCATTTACTACTGTATTTGGGATATTACTTTATTTAAATGTACATCGCCGTTTTGGGAATTTTCAACCAAAATTTCAGCGATTTTGCAAAATTTACTGAGGCTTCCAAATACAACATTTTCAACACGTGTTTTAAGTTAGAAAGTACAAAGTAATTATCTTTATCTGTTTCTAATGTAAATATCGTAAAATATATTAAATTTCTGAACTTTTTTTACATAGAAATTTTTACATACAAATTCCATATAAAAGCATCAAATCATAGCGACGACCTCTAACTGTGCTGCTATTGATCTGATTTGGTTCAGATACTTTTTGTGTAATGGAACAAAAAAGCCTTGTGGACAAGGTAAAAACAAACTTTTATTTTTCATACCATTTGGACCACCCTAATGCTGGTGGTCTTCATCAGGTACCCAGATCCTCGAGGCAAGTGACAGTAGTCCATGTCCGTCTTTACTAAGCTTGTAATATCAGTGCTAAAAATTCTTGAAGATCGGTAAAGCGGTTTGGCTAATTTGGGTAATATCCGCTGTATTTCCGCTTTCCTGCTTCTAACCGTTTCGTGGAATGAGGAATTTTCCGTGGTAAAAGAAGCCTATGTTACTCAGGAATGTTGTAGCTTTCTAATGGTAAATAAATTATGAAAATCGGTCTAGTGGTTTCGGAGTTTATCGATTACATACATACAAAAAAACAAACAAAGGTGTCCTCTTTATTATATTAGTGTAGATGGATATCAAATGAAAGGGCATGAAGAGAATAACTCGAAAAATAAAGTGACGTTTACGTCACTCAAAACAAAACCTGATATGAAGGACTAAAAGTTAGATCACGTGTTAAGTTGATGTTTTCTTACTAAATGGGTGACAAATGAAAGTAAACTAATGTGTGGTAAATAACGTCGATTTACACTGAATTTTCAGATGTAAATGGTTTCTGTGTTGGGGTTTTTAGTCTTCTGTTCATGGCACTGTCAATAAAGAATGTTGTCAATTTTATAACTAAGGTTCACGAATGCAAAAATACTATCACACAACGTACATATTCAACTGTGGCATAACAGAAAAACCCCTTTCAGAGATAACTAAAAAGCAAAAAATAAATTATGAGTAAAAATATTTTAAAACAAGCTTTTATTTGGATGCGCTAAAAGTATAAAATAATCCATTTCTAAAATTTAAACTTTTAACTTATAATGACATTAATATGACGTCTTCGCAATTTTATGATATAAAAGCTTGTCGCGAGATTGAACCTGTGTATAAATCAAAAAAGAAATAAGGTAACCAGTGTAAATTATCTTGAATAAAATTTTAAACTAAGTCACACTACATCTCGCGACAAGCTTTTATATCATAAAATTGTGAAGACGTAATATTAATGTCATTATAAGTTAAAAGTTTAAGTTTTAGGAAATGGATTATTTTATACTTTTTAGCGCATCCAAATAAAAGCTTGTTTTAAAAATATTTTTTACTCATAATTTATTATCTTTAATGTCTCGAGTGAAGGAGCCCGACGAACTTCCTCAGGCAAACAATTCCACAGCTTAAATGCTCGCACTGTGAAAGAGTTTGCGTAGAAGTCGGTCCTGTGTGGAGGGAGGTTGAGCTTCATTCATACCTACTATTGCTGGCCCGCAAATTACGAGGCAAGGTCGCAGAACGAAAGATGAAACACAAACTTTTCAACACAAACTAACAAACTTTTCAAAGAAACAGTTGATTGTGTACAATAGCCAATTTTATCTGTGTAAATAATTTCTTCAGTTCACTTTAAGTTTTTTATTGCCGTACCTAGCGGTTTTGTAATTAATATATCCCATGCTTGGTCATAGTCATAGCATCAGTTACTTGTATATTTTTCAATAACAATTCTGCTTCACCCCTCAGACTACTTTTTAGGGTTTCGTAGTCTACTAGAAACCGTTATCATTTCGTCAAGTCTGTCTGTCTGTATGCCGCGCCCTCATAACTTCGCCAGTTTTGGAGCTATCGACATCAAATTTGGTGTGAAGATAGATCGTGTTGACCCAAATTTCGAAATGTTGAGAAAAAATATTTTGATTGTTTTTTGGACCCCCTTCCCATACATGTGAAAGAGGGGCAAAAGATTTTTCTCCTTTAAGGCTCAACGTTAGCGACACTAGCGCCGCTCAGTGAAAAAAATTTACCGACTGAATACGCAAGTGATTGAGAAACCACATTATGAATTACCGATTAATAACTGAACTAACAACAAAGAATTTTTAGAATCAGTAAAACCTTGGAAAAACTGTGTATCTTTATAAGCCGAAATTGCTAAAAGTGGCCATTTTTAGCAATTTCGGTTACATAACTCATGGATACCAATTTTTATACATTTTATTAGATTTATTTATTCTTTGTGGTTAGTTATTGTCGGCAATTCATAAATTGGGCTCCAGATGACCAGCGTGTTCAGCCAGGGATTTTTTTCCTGTTTGAGGGCGCCACTAGTCTGACGTTTAGCCTTAATATTGAGTAGGGTATCGTTGAATAGGTCTTTAAAAACTAAGGGGAGGTTTTTCTGAAACTAAGTCCTTAAAATGTTTCTGTCTCGAGATATTTGCTTTTAAAAGTGGCGTTGTTGACCCATAATTTGTTCCAGCTGTAACTTCAAAAGTATGCATGCTTAAAATTTAAAAGAAATATTGAGTTTAGTTCCTAATATGAAATTACCATGAAAACTATAACGAATACTGTACCACTTAATATTAAAGAAATATTAAAGTTTTTTAATTTGCGGTTGGTAACCATACAGCTGCAAACAAACCAGCAACAAAATTAACTTTGTAACGCCGAAAGACCTGATATCTAAACTGACTACGAAATCCTATTTGTGAGCGTGTCTGACACGCTCTTGGCCGCTTTTTTAAGGTAATGTAGCTTCTGCACTTTATTCAATGCTGCGTTGTTGTTTACTAACGAAAAAACATGTCTTGAGATGTGGGCCATTCTTTGTAAACACCAGAGAAATTAGGTACCTAATTCTACTTTAGGTAATCGCACTTGCACGGGACCTGATGATGTGTTTGACGTCAATAATATTACATAGTATGTACCTACATACCGGGAGTAACGGAAAGGGTATAACAAGCCGAAAAGAGGTCAAGGTACAGACGCTGATAGCAGTTACCTGACCCCCAACGATTTAAAACAAACATTCGAATATGGCCTTTATTTCTCAGTAGTTCAATTTGGCAGTTAGATTCTGTTTATCCGTTCCGACACAGAAATGCTCAAGTCAGACTTGATGAAAAGAAAAAGCAATAGCTTGCTTTTTGATTTACGCTGAGATTTGAACTCGAGTCCTCAGGTGTCACGAGCGCTCAGCAGGCCGCTAGGCCAATTGACCTGACGTAAGGGGTCGAATTTTTGCATAGCGTTCTTCCCCGACTTATTTTGCGTCTCAAGTAATGTTTCAATGATGTGGGTATATTCAGAGTTTTTGATGCGTTAAGACTACTTTAGCTATTAAACCAGACTGAATATCGTGCACTGTCCGGCATACATTGCTGGTAATCTTTAATAAACTCACTCCGACACAGATTAACGAATAGTTAAGATAACCAGCCAGCAATGTATGCAGGACCTATAGTGTAATAGTTACTTTTAAAAACGATAAACTAAATGATCAGTCTACGTTTCGACAGTGACTACTTGAGCTGTATTTTCATTTACTTACCTATTATTCAAATTCTAATTATTCTAACTGTTTATTGGTTTAACTTCTAAATCATGTCGCGTTTGACCGATTATCAAAATATAAGATTATATTTTTGTATGAAGATAATATTCCCATCAAAAAGATTGCTCGTGAGCTCAATATAGCGGTAAGTAGTTTCTAATTATGAAAACCGTTATTTATCATTCATTATCATATTCTTTGTTTGCTATTGTGATCTACCTTGTGCGTTTATTTAAAAATGGGAAAGTTTATAAGTAAGGTGATAGAATACATTATTTATGTCCATCCTTTTTACAGAGAAATACCGTAAAGCTTTGATACGCCGTTACGGTTAAACAGGGAGTGTGCAGCGAAACCGTAATGGTCAAAACCCATAATGTTTACTGATCAATCGGAGCGGCATCGGGCTATTGTTGCACAGCATCAGGAGCACCAATTTGCAACTACACGATCCACTGAAGTAAGCCATGGAGTTTCTGTGCAAACAGTTAGACATCATTTGCATGCCGCTGATTTAAACATATAAACCAGCCCGGAAGATTAAGTTATCACCTGCACACCGCCAAGCAAGAGTTAGATTTGCACAAAACGTATCAGAATTTTGATTGGATTAATAACGTCGTGATTTTCACAGACGAGAAGGTATTTAAATCAGACAAAGACGGAAAACAAATCTTATGGCGAAAGAAAGGTCAACGATATGAAGAATCTTGCATGTTACCTTGTAGAACGAGCGGGAGGATTTCTTTAGGCTATTGGGGCTGGATGTCGTCCATGGGACCTGGTGAGCTGATAGAGGGTGCTCACTTAATAGCCGTGAATATATAGAAATACTCAGGATGTTATGTTGCCATCAGTGCGTATCGCCTACCCAACTCAAGAAATTTATTTTGTCCAAGATAATTGCTCTATACATCGTGCACACACATTGTTCGTCAATGGTTAGAGGAGCAGGAAGGCATTCATGTAATAGATTGGCCATCCAAAAGTCCCGATCTCAACCCATAGAAAATTTATGGGGTCTGATGATAATTGGGACCCTACTGAAGTAAGATAAAAGAAAATTTGGCTGCAGTCGTAACATCGACCTGGGATTTCATGAGAGGACGTGATCACTGCTGGAACATGGTGAATGGCGCCTGGTCGTCTGGAGCAAATCGTCGATAAAGCAGGTGGATCACTACGATATTAACCCCACCCTGGTGGCGTTTGATTTATCAAAGTGGTTTATATTTCTTTTACCGAATTTCTCAAGCCTCTATGTTTTTTGATTGTTTGATGTAAATACCTACTCATAAAATCTATTAAACTTGTTTAACATAAGTAATGTTAGCTAGCAGTGATGTTATTGTTATGTTATGACATATGACATGTTAATTCACTGCAGTCTGCATAATATTATTAATAAACAAGGTTTTAATGAGGTAGATTCATTTTATCAAGTATCGTTAGAAAGGTCAACTATTATAACGCAACCATAAATAACGTTAATCATAGTATTTCTATTAGGCATACGAGTAAGTAGGTATTTACCTTTTAACTATACGTATCTGTTTATTTTGGTAATAAACTGTTTTTACAAGATCTTTTGATTGTTTTGCTTATTTTACCCTCCAAAATGTGCGGTAAAAGAAATTATGGCAAAGTAAGGCACTTCTGTCCTCAGTAGGTAATAAAGATGTCAAAATCTATGATGAAATGTATAGTTCACTTTTTCCCACGCCTATTCTTTAACCGCAGACTTATCGTATCATATCACCTTAATCATCCCACCAACATCCCACAAACACTTATTATAATAAAAACAAACTAAAATTAAGCAATCGTGGTGAGTATCGAACCATGGTGTCAGTTCACTATTTTCCTCTCCGCAAGTAGTCCACTACTCTGACCACTACACCACATTAACATGCTCAAAACTTGTGAAATTAAGGGATACTTTATAGACTTACCATTTGTGAACAAGTATGCTGGTTAATATCACCCGTATATTCACAACATAAGATGTATTATCCGTCCATGCTATAAGCAAGCATTACTCATGGTTCAGTGGCGCCCTCTCTTTTTATTTTAATTCAAACCACTCTTATACCCGCAATTCATTATATTCTTTGTTACAATAGCAGTAAGAACGAAATTACCTACGAACCTACCAATTTTGTAAGGGGGGTCAGATAACTGATATAGCCGTCTGTACTCATGAAACTTAACAACTTTCCCTATGGAACACGGGTCGAACTATGAAAAAAAAAATTTGAACCTCCCATAGTAAATCAATCAGCTGACCGCCAATTTTGTGTGGGAGGCCTAATTTTACTTCATATTTCGACCTATGTTCCATAGGGAAACTTGTTCAGTTTCATGAGTACCTTGAGCTCTTTCGGCTTGTTATACCCTTTCCGTTACTCCCGGTATATGTAGGTTCTAGGTCGACGTGCAACAATTTATTTGTATCAACATATCTTGTTGTACCTAGTTGGTAATGTAGCGATAGGTGTTATTCTTCCGATTCATAGAACAAATCGTCCATAAAATATGCTAATTCTGACCTTCTCGCTTTAGGTCACATTTGACGAGTTTGTTGTGTTATCTCGGTATGAATCCCAGTATTCATTGATGATTTTTAATCTTGATTCGATATAACCTTTTGTTATTTTCTGTTTTGGGCATTTCCGAGGTTAACTTGTTAATAGTTCAATATCGATTGCTTATTTTATTTTCCCTTTAACAGCTGCTGTAATGCAATGGTAGTGCGACTGCCTGCGACACAGAAGGTTCTGAGTTCTATTCCCGGTGGGGCACTTAGATTTTCTAAAACGCGCTATCGTTTTGTTTTTAAAAAAATCACCTCCTGAGACCCTCGGTATCACCAATGATACTTGGATATAATTATTTTGATTTGGTTGATAAAATTCATTGTATGTGTCTAATAAATAACTTGACTTAAACCTTTTCTAGCGATATCATTGTTACATTACAAAATAAAATTTAATAATATTAATTGTTGGCACTGAAAAATACGGTTTTTAAAATTTCGGCTATGTCAATGTCAACATTAACACGAAATTTTTTTCATAACATGTTTTTTGATTCCTTTTTGTTAAAATGATTGTGTGAAAAGAAAAATAAGGACTGATAAGAAAATAAAATATAACGAAAATATATTTTACAAAATAAACGCAATTTTTGGAAAACTTGCAATACTTTCCACCTTTATTTTGTGGTATTTCAAAAACGTAACATAATTCTCATTTTGTCTCGTCTAGGTACGGCCACGGACGCGGTTGCATTGAAGACAGAAACAGACGACGTGTCTCTACCATCGACGATGCAGAAGCAAACACATGTACTAGTGACGCAAATGTACCAGAGAACGAGACATCTTCCTCAACACAACGCACGAGTCCAAAGACGATGATGAAAATAATGTTTCTAAAAATTCAACCGGTAATTTATCAACAACGCAAGTGACGTTTACAATGGTAAGACTAGAAATAACCATGAAAACAAGGCGAAATATGTATATAATGGTAAAGATGAAGCTGCAGAATGGTTAATATACTCAAGCTCTTTATGTAAGTATACAACGAATATATAACATCGTTTAAATTTCATTCTCGAGCACATTCGGTCGCAAGAAACTTAATCTGCGACATATGTTCCCATATCTCCTTAGAAAATCGCAATTGATTCTTCATTTAAGAACGCACACAGGTATAAAACCTTACGTTTGTGAGATATGCAATAAGATGTTCGATGGACCTGCACAATTAAATACCCATATAAGAATACACACCGGTGAAAAGCCTTATGTTTGTAATATATGCAATAAAAAATTGAGTCGAAATACGTATCTGATTAATCATATGAGAATGCACACTGGTGATAAGCCTTTTTCTTGTGATTTATGTGATAAAAAGTTTATTCAAAATAAACAATTAATTAGTCATATGAGAACGCACGCAGGCGAAAAGCCTTACGTTTGTAATTTATGCGATAAGAAGTATGGTTATAAGTCAGATTTAAATCGTCATATTAGAACACACACTGGTGAATATGCTTGTAATTTATGCGACAAAAAGTATTGTCTTAAGGCGCAGTTAAAGAGCCATATGAGAACACACACTGGTGAAAAGCCTTATGTTTGTAATTTTTGCGGTAGAGAGTTTACTCAAAAGATTCATTTAAGTTATCACATACAAGCGCATACAGGCGAAATGCCATATTCTTGTAAAATATGCAGCAAAAAGTTTTTTAGTATAGCTAATTTAAAACTTCATACCAGAACACACACGGGTGAAAAGTCATATGCTTGTAATTTGTGCGATAAAATGTTTATTCGAAATAAAAAATTAATTCTTCATATGAGAACACATACTGGTGAAAGGCCTTATGTATGTAATGTATGCGATAAAAAGTTTAGTACAAAGAGAGGTTAAATTGTCATATGAGAACACACTGGTGAAAAGTCTTATGTTTGTAATTTATGCGATAAAAGTTTAGTCATAGTAGTAGTTTAAATGTTCATATTATGAGCATAAAGGCGAAAAGCCATATTCTTGTAAAATATGCAGTAAAAGTTTTCTGATCCATCTGGTTTAAGACTTCATAAAAGAACTCACACGGGTGAAAAGCCTTATGTAATTTATGCGATAAAATGTTTAGTCAGAGTAGTAATTTAAATATTCATATGAGAGTACATACTGGTGAAAAGCCGTATGTTTGTAATTTATGCGGTAAAAGTTCAGCCAGAAAGACCATTTAAATGTTCATATAAGAACACATACAAGCGAAAAGCCATATTCTTGTAATATATGCAGTAAAACGTTTTCTGATACAACTGGTTTAAATGCTCATACCAGAACTCATACTTGCGAAAAACCTTATGTTTGTAATTTATGTGGTAAAAGTTCAGTCAAAAGAGACATTTGAATTGTCATATGAAAAGACATACAGGCGAAAAGCGATTTTCTTGTAAAATATGCAGTAAAAGTTTTCTGATACAAGGGATTTCAATCGCCATACCAGAACACATACTGGTGAAAATGCCATATTTTGTAATTTATGCGATAAAAGTTTATTCGAAATGAACAATTAATTCTTCATATGAGAACACATACTGGTGAAAAGCCTTTCGTTTGTAATTTATGCGATAAAAGTTTACTCAAAATAGCGGTCTAATTAGTCATATAGAACACACACTGGTGAAAAACCTTATGTTTGTGATTTATGCGCTAAAAAGTTCAGTCACAAGGCGCATTTAATTCTTCATATAAGAACACATACAGGCGAAAAGCCATACTTTGTAAAATATGCCGTAAAAGTTTTCTGATACATCTGGTCTAAAACGTCATACCAGAACACACACTGGTGAAAGCCTTATGTTTGTAATATATGCGATAAAAAGTTTTCTCAAAAGACGGAATTAAATATACATATCATGAGATCACATACAGACGAAAAACGATATACTTGTGAGATTTGCGATAAAATGTTCCTTAGAAGTGATCAGTTGAGACTTCATATTAGAACACACACTGGAGAAAAGCCTTATGCTTGTGATCTATGCGAAAAAGATTCAGTGACAGAAGTAGTTTAAGAAATCATAGAAGAACACACACAGGTGAAAAGCCATGCTTGTGATTTATGCGAAAAAGTTTCTCTGAAAAAGGTGTTTTAAGATCTCATAGGAGAATACACACAGGCGAAAAGCCTTTTGTTTGTGATTTATGCGATAAAAATTTTACTCAATATAGTTCTTGTATAGGCATATGAGAACGCACCACTATTGAAAAGCCTTATGCTTGTGATTTATGCGAAAAAAGTTTCTGTGAAAAAGGTGTTTTAAGATCTCATAGGAGAACACATACAGGCGAAAAGCCTTACGTTTGTAATTTATGTGATAAAAAGTTTACTCAATATAGGCATGTGAGAACGCACCACTAGTGAAAAGTATGTTTGTAATTTTGTGGGGTAAAACGTTTAGTTTCAAAATTAGTTTGGATTGTCATTTGAGAAAACACTGGCAAAAAGCCAGAAATAGGGTTTGCAGTTAAAAGTTTTCTAATCAAGTAGTTTAGATGGACATATCAGAACACACCAGATAAAACTTTATTTTATAACTCGCTGGTGCCCGCGAACTTCATCTCGCCAAGGGATGCTTAGAGGTACCTAGTTATGTGCCAACAGCGACGTCGTGGAAAATCAAGCGCCTAACTTCAAGCTAAAAAGATATGGCCGTTTATGAAGTAGAAACGCGTGTTTTTTACTCTCTCAAGGGAATCAAAATTCAGAGGTACTTCCTGTAGACCTAGAACAATGAAATTAGGCAAGTAGCTTCGTTTTTAAGTATTAATTAAGGCAAACTCAAAAACTTGATTTTTATAATTAAGGTTTTCATGGGGTCAAAAACAAAAATAAAGACTAGTTGCCCAAGTGGATTAAATATAGGTTTATCAACCAGAATAACCTACAAATCTTAGTACGGAACCCTCGGTGGGCGAGGCCAACACGTACTTGGCCGTTTGTTTTTTCATATAGCTCTTGTAATTGTTGAATGTTTAATTGTTGTTGTGTGACCGAAATAAATTTATTTTCTTTCTTGTACTACATTTTTATTTTGTACCGCTTTCTGCATAAGAACCGAATTTATGTTCCTACATAAGCTAAGACTAACGAGCCAACTTAGATATTAAACAGTGACAATTAGTACGTAGTTTATTTAAAGCTCGTATCACTTGGTCTGCCTGAGCCCAGTCTGGTAATTTCTTGGGTACGTATTGCATTGCCTAAAGTTAAAAACTAAATTAATTACCTACGTTCAAAATACCTAAAATCTGACACCTAATGGTTTTAAATACCTAATTACTAATACCTACCAAAAATTACCTAAATTCAAAATACTGATTGATATCTAACTTTAAAATATTTACGGTTATTACACAAAAACTTTGATATAACAACATTATGGTGCCGTCATCCGAATAGGGCCATATTGACGTCTGTCAAACCTAGAAACATGTCAACAAAGAAAAGGACTTATGTCATAGCATTAATATGATTTTGAAGACGTCAAATATGGCTATTCGATGACGGCACTTTGAGAATAGGTTACCAACTGGTCAAAATACCTAAATGGTGCCTCACTTGAGCCTTAGATCAACAAAATCTCAAGAGGAACCGTGTCGAAATTCTGACCATAATGTTTTCTGTAATATTTATGTATACCTTAGAATACGCGACATCCAAATATTTTTCGCTTTTCGCTTTTCACTCTCAGTAAATTTCCCACATCCCTTGGCGAGACGAAGACGAAACCGAAACCGAGACAATTATTATTAGACATCGTTATCTTTGGAGCACGAATGACGTTGTCATGTCATAGAGATGAGTTGCGGACTTTTATCGAAACACAAGTTATCGATCTCATGCTTCTAACATATAAACATGGCCTTGACATCATGTAAAACAATCCTTAAAAATATTCAATTTTTTAGATATCGACCTATTTTCCTGGGTAAGTTATCGTTTCATGGTGGATTCACATAAGGCGCATTCAATTTTTCTAGCAAATTTGCAAATATTGGCTTTATAAACATGCGAGTTTCGAAAACCGTTATGTAATAATCAATATACTTGTACATTTAATCAGCATATCTTCATCTAAAAATGTACAATGTAAATATTAGTTTACTTTAATATGTTAAAACAGCGATATCTAAAGCGACAAACCAAAATTCAGGAAAAGACCTCAAATCATGCTGAGTTTTAGGTTTTGGTTCACTGTAAAAATATCAATTATACAAAAATAGAGTATTTATTTGAGAACAAAGTCTTCAGAATATTTACAATTTTATTCAGAATATAGAATATTACTTTTTATATACGATTTTTGCAAAATAATGCGCCATTATAACAGCTTCTGTATGAATAAATAACAGTAGTAAAGATTTAAAAAATATATGTTATTTAAGAGATGTACTTAATCTAATTGCAGAAAAATATATTTATTTTTATTCAGAATATCACTGTAAAAAATATTCAAACATTCCCATGTTTTTCACAAAACTACGCTCGAGCAGTCTGGCAGAAAATTGTATGGCTTCGTGGAAACTCTATAGTGGCCTTCAGTGTTTGCAGTAGTTTTTGGTGGAATTAGATTTTTGTTAAATGTTATGTTTGTTGGTCTTCTTATCGGTTGCAATTTTAACGGACGTAAACTTTTATTACTCAGTGGTTTTGTTTACGACAACAACGCGTCTTGAATATAATCTGTCGATACCTAAGGTATGATAAAGTACGCCACCTACAAATTTCTTGTTAGTGCTCCAAAGATAACGATGTCAATTTTATGATTAGGCAGGTTGTTTCAATTATGGCCAATTTTTTGATAATAGACATGTCACGCTGATGTGACGATTTAGGTGGTGGCCCAGCTGTGAAACGTCATCTTGGCACGGCCAACCAATCATATCCTCTGAAACAGCTCTCGAAGATTGATGAATATTTTGTATGAAGAATAGACAATTAAATAAGCAATTTTGGAATAATCAGACCTTCGCCAAGTGGCTGCTTTAAAGTTGGTCCAGCTGTAGAAACCTCATTTTGGCACGGCCACCTATCACATGAAATATATTTAAACGGCGGGCAGCATCTTTATGGTATTCCATGGTGGCTGTGCCAAAAGACGTACACCAACAAATAAATCCGAAAGGAGGTCAAGGTACTCTACTCATGAAACTGAACAACAATTTGGACTCTCTCATACAAAATCGCTTATCATTTGATTTACTATAACAGCCAAAATAAGTCCACTGCTGAACATGGCCTTCCCCTAGTGAGGTGTATTTGCTATACTCACCACGCTTGGCAGGCGGGTTGGTGAGTGAATGCAAGATGTTGCAATGCGATTGCGATTGGATTGAATCCTTGGATGAATTTTTCCCTACTACACCCACGGGAAAGATAAAGGGTGATGAACTGATGACATTCTAAGCCGGCATCACAAGTTCCCATGTTCCATCGGGAAAGTTGTTCAGTTTCATGTCATGAGTACCTTGACCTCCTTTCGGCTGGTTACACCTTTTTTTGTTACTTCCGGTAAATTGAATTGTATAAATATAGATAATTTTTATCACATTTTTTATCGTTGAACGACTTCATGTCCCACACGAAAAGAAAGAAAGAGATCACAAACAACATTAAATTGTTTTATTTAAATTCCTATGACATACCTACCTAAAGAAAAACAAACCATTTACAAAATTGAAAAACCACACACAACCCTTAGTCCATTCATGGTGTATCGTAAAGGCGACGTGAGTTTTCGTCGATTCATGGTCAACCGCATGGTGGCGGTGAAAACAGTGTTGACATTAGGCAGGCGGCCGGTCATAAAACATTGCCAAACCCTTTTGCTACATGATTTTGTGCTCTAACAAAAGATGCTGCAGCAACCCTAACTCATTTGAGATAAGGACAGGCAGGTGGTGTAGATTTTACTGAATTAAACAAGGTTTGTATGTAGTAAGAAGCTATATTCAATAAATACTTAGGCGATATATTGGGCTTTTTTGTCGTCGCTTGATTAAATTTATATTTATAACAATAAATAAACTAACATATTTCCTCGGCAAGTTCTGATTTTATAAAATTACTTTCTAAAATAACCATCTCAGGTTCTTGTAAAGGATTTTCTAGCATTTCTTCGTCATTTTTATCATTATTAGTAACTGGTTCATCAAATTCTGGTAATATATAGTTACTACTATGTTCTTTGGCGGTTGTGTTTTGACTTTTGTGCATCTCCCAAGCCTGTAACAAAATAGAATGAAAATAAATGAGTGTTACAACTTTGTCGAATAAGAGCGTCAATTTTGTACAATGTCATAATTTAACCCTCCGCTTATAACCTGATTCATAGAAGAAAGGGACCCGAAAAGGCAACATTATATGGGGTGAAATTTTACTAGTGACCGATAGCGAAAACTCAGATATGCTGGTGATAAGGAAACTTCTAAGGAACATAGGCCGAAAACCGAAAAAAATTTTGACCTCCATAGTAACTAAAATTAGCTGATCGGCAACTTTATGGTAGGTCAAATTTTTTCATATTTCGACCTATGTTCCTTGAGGATTGTTCTTCCTTCTCACCAGCTGGTTCTGAGTTTTCGCTATCGGTCACTAGTAAAATTTCACCAAGTATACATATAGTGTGCGTCTTTTTCATGTTATACGACATTTAAGCTCAGGCCCCTTCTTCTATAAATCAGGTTATACTAGGTGAAAATGTAAACGTGCCATACGATGTGGTGTTTTTATAGACCCCAAATTCAGAATTACCTGAATAATTTGAAGTAGCAAATATTTTTTGCAATGTTTTACATAATTTAAATAACATTGATTTTAATTTTAATTTATTTGAAATAAATCTATTTGGAAATTAATATTTTATTGCTTGGGCTCTAGAGGTAGGTATAATAAATACCCCACCTCGTATGCAGAGGGTTAAATAGTGTCAATTTTAAGGTATAGTGTGTTTCATCAAATAGTTTCTCTGGCGACATGTTAGTAGCATTACCTAATTGGAAGGCGCCCATTTCTAATGGTACCCTTATTTTCCAAGCGTCGCGGCGTCGCGGCAGCGTTGTTGTCGCTGTCAAATGACTGGTTTGTATAGATACCAGAAAGACCGGGCGTCAGCGTCAACGACGCCGCCGCGTCGCCGTTACGTTGACAGCGCGCTGAGAAGCTCAGGGTTTGTATGGGATGCAGTCGGGTTTTTCTACAAGACTGCAGCGACAACGACGCGGTCAAAAAATTTGACGGCGTCGTTGTCGCGACGTTTGATTTATAAGCCTACCATAATGCTACCAACATGATGCCAGAGGAACGATTATATGAAACGCTCTATAAATTTAATGTATGAAGTCTTCTTAACAAAATGACGACTATAAAAAAAAAAATACCTAAAATAGCATTCACCTGAATTGAGGTACTACGGAGGTCTCATTTTAGGTTTCGTAGTCTACTAGAAACCCTATAGTTTCGTCAAGTCTGTCTGTCTGTCTGTATGTCATGCGCCCTCATATTCTTTGTCAGTTTTAGAGCTATCGACATGAAATTTTGTGAGAAGATAGATAGATCAAAGGACCCAAATATAGAAATGTTAAGAAAAATTATATTAAACGTTTTAGACCCACCCCTACAAGTGAAAGAGGGCAAAAAATTTTTTTCTTCTGTAATATTAGTAGGTATCGTTGAATAGGTTTTTAAAGCTAAGGTGAGAACTTTGAAAAAAGTCACTAAAATGTTTCTGTCACAAGATATTTGTTTAAAAGGGCGTTTTTGACCCATAATTTGTTCCACTATGTAACTTCTAAAGTATAAACGCTAAAATTTGAAAAAATATGGATACAATTTAGTTACAATGAAAACTATAACGGATATTGTACCCTTAAAGATTTTAGATAAAATTGTTTTTCTATTTGCGGTTGGTCATACTGCTGCTAACCTCAACAGCAATTAAGTTTGTAATGCTGAAAAACCTGATATTTAAACGTTGACTATGAAACCTATTTGTGTAATTACTTTTGTTAAACACGATGACCCACTCTTTGTAGTAAAATACAGAAATCTGGAAAAAATGTAGATTTTTGTAGGTAAATTATACTTATTTGTAGTTACGCTAATACTTTACTCAATCTTGCATAGTTTTTTTCAAATTCAGATACATTGTCAAGCCTTTACCCCTTGCAGAGTAATTAGAGCATTAAAGAATGTAAAATCTGAAGTTTTCAGCACTTCATTTACTTTTCGGCATATTTACTGGTGGTACATCACAATCAATACTAAACAATTGTTGGGCTATCGCATAAAATATAATAATCGCGTACCTAAAGGATATGAAACTATAAAGTTCCTTAGTCACTTCACATATAAGATCGATCGAAAGGCGAAAAGATGATCTGGTTTAAGTCAACATAGAAAGTTTATAAAGTTTATTAAGTTTCTGTATGATGTACGATGTGCCTATGACGTTTGTAGGTTTATTATTCAATGAGCTTAAAGAGTTGAAGTTGTGTCATCAAAATAAATAATATTATACTATAAAAGGTTACATTACATCTAATTAAGTACATTCTTAAGAAAGTGTTCTACTCACAAAACTGAACAACTATTGTCAGAAACTTTTCTTCGAAATATAAATGTAATCCTATATTAAAAATAATTACAATCACATCTGAGAAATTCAATTGTTCTTGATAACTGACAAGGGGGTTAGGAGTCAGATATAGATTTTTTAAACGGTATTCAATTTTGCAAAGCATCCGAATGAGAGCTAGATAATAAAGTATGCTGTATGCAACTTTTTACTGAAAACTTCAAGTTGATCGTGTGCATCTCGTCAGCAAGCCTAGTTAGCATACCAGCCTTTGATATACTAGCATTTAGTGAAAAATTAGTGCCATCTACCAGTAAAATGTCAAAATTAGTGCAAAACATGAAAGACTTGTGTTCGTGCTTAATTTATATATGGCAAAGCAACATCAGAGCTGTTTTAGCCTGACATCTACAGAAGGATAGCAGGACCTGTAGTGTCTTGTGACTCTCTGTATTTTTTTACTATGTATGTTTTAGGTACAATTAATAATAATCTCTTGTCTGATAATTGAGATTAAATAATAGTCCACAACTTGATAAAACTAAAAGAGATACTTATTGACATATGTGAAGAAAACTTCCTTATTTTGAAATGTCCCTGAAATATTCACGGCGACAACGATCATATTTTTACAGCCGTTCAAGCCTGCCTACCCCAAAAAGAGATAAAGGCGTGATAAATGCAATGTATGTTTGTACAGAAAAAGAAAGAGCTACTACAATATTTCATGTATTACGTTGGGACAGACATTTTAGATAATATTTATTAAGTGTGTCATACGAAAAATTACCAAACACTATCAAAATTAAAAAAAAGGATAATAAATTGAACGATAATAATTTGAATCAGATGAAAATCTACTGGGCTGTACATTTGAATTAAAAGAACTCCGAATATTGTACAAAAGAGAAAACAAAATCAGTCGATGATTGCATACGAAAAATTATTGAGAAAGACGTGAATACTTAAAGAAAGTGAATATTATAAGCAAACCAAATTATTAAAAATATTACCAAATTAATAAAAATTATTGAATAAGACTGTCAATCCACCAAAATAAGCTTAAAAGCTAAAATAAAGAAGTAAACACTTCAAAATAAACTTTTATCATTATCTAACAACCAACTTTAAAAACTAGAATTTAATTATGTTACTTAGTGATATCGTTCTTAATAAATTAATATTTTGATTAAATAAATACTTTTTATACTACAATAATTCACCTATTTTATCCGCAACTTGGCATTTTACTACATGAAAAAGAAAATATTATTTCATTCAATATGTATTTTACATCAATAAACGTCAAGCTCTATTGTCCCAAAACAGTAATTTGTCATAAACACCAGTGAGGTAACAAAAACTAGTAGTAAAGCCAATTGTTGGAGTAATCTATTTGAAGACTTCTTGTTATTACCACAAATTTACCTGAAATGGCTGCAAGCTTGCATCATGTTTAATGTGTTGTAAAAAGAAAAGATCAATAATTGTCTTTACGACAAATTGAACGTTTTCCTTTCTTATTCTTTTGAGAAAATATGTCGTATAAGCCACCTTTTACATACAAGTTATTTACGACACTTTTAGTGTCCAAGGCGTCCAAACAAGGTAATTTACGACATTTTTTTAAATTACAATTTTTCTTGTCTAAAAATCTGTGTAGTAAAGCCATTTTTTCAAGATATCAAAATTTTAAATATACAGATCGATAGAGCCTGTCAACCATATAAGATGGCATTAAAATTTCATTTTCGCCAAAATGGCTTTTCACATTTGTCTACTCTTTTTGCTCACTATATGTATGTTTTAAAAATAGCAATAGGTAAACCAAGTTACTTTTTCTTCATCATCCGTATCAGGATCACCAGTATCAACATTCTTTTCAGACTTGACTTTCAATTGTAATTCTGGTTTAAACATGGTATCAGAATCCTGTGGGGTTGCATGACTATTATTTAGGTAATTTATATCTGTAACAAAATAAAAAAAATGGATTCGTCATTTTGTATATTGAGTGCAATATCTAGGTTAGGTACGTACTAATATAATAATAAATAATAATATGCCTTTATATCTTCCTTATTTTAAAAAAGTGCGTGTCAGACGCGCCCACAAAGGGTTTCGTAGTCAACGTTTGAATATAATTTTGCCGGGTTACAAAGTAAATTTTGTTACTGGTTTGTTTGCAGCTGTATGGTTACCAATCGCAAATTGAAAACCTTTATATTTTGTATAACTTGAGTAGCTCAGTATGCATGCATTATAGTTTTCATGGTAATTTCAGATTAAAAACTATGTACTGTACTTGATTGAAATTTTCAACTTAATATTTATTTAACTATATTTTGTTGGTTTGTTCTTATTTCCTAGGAGGTTAATTGAATACCCACCAAATAAAATACTTCCCATGTCAGGAATACAATTTTTGGAAAACTTGCAAAAACAGGCAGGATTTGAACCTGCGACCTTCGGCATCAAAAGGAATTTGAGAGTTGATATGTATTATACTATACTATTATATATTTTGTATGAATTGGCATAACCATAACGCATAACTTACCAGGTTTAACATCAATGTGGACCTCCTCACTGTAGGGCTCATTCAAGCTCACCTCAAGTTCCAAGATTGGTTCCAGTTTAACCATCAGGTCATTTTCTGACTCAAGATTTTTCTGAAATTAATGGTTACAATTTGTGGGAAATTTTGCAACTTACAAAGCCGTTTCTACTCATGAAACTGAACAATATCACATAGTTACTCCTGCATTATAAAAGTGTGCTACTTTTTATGTGGTTTCTACTCATGCATTACACATTAAATGAAAAGTTGTTCAGTTTTGTGAGGAAATTTATTTTAAAATCATCATCATGTATTTAAGGGCATTGCCCTTGTCGGTGGAGTAAGGTAAAATAATTATAGTCTGATTTTTATTCAGATAGACTAAACTGACGTTTGGTGGGTTGCCACATTTTCGTATTTTAAAATAATAAAAAAATAGTGTTGTACCTACCCAAATGATCAAGTTATGTGATTCAAAGATTGTGATTGAATATTTATGAAAATAAATTTAGTTTATTTCAATTTTCAATATTAAATTGGCCTATAAGACAAACATACTACTATGTGTAGTATAACAAACTAACTTCACATTTATTTCCTCTCTGACGAATTTTTTATTTGAAAGCTAATGAGAACATAACTAGTAACAGTCTGATATCATTAATGTGAATTTATTGAACAGTACCTACATTTTAAATTTCAATATTATTCATTTTTGAATTATATAAACTAATCGAAAACTTTGCGTATAAACGTAAAGTATACACGTAACGTATACTCTTTTACGTAACGTAAAGTATGTAGGTACGTAATAAATACAAAAGTATTTATTGAGCCTATTTATTTACAAAAACAAATACATCGAGTAATCATGGGACAACAGTTCAATGAATAAAATGAATGAGTCAAACCACAACACTAGCCTGATGCTTGCAACATTTTAAAACAAAAGACCGATCTCAGCTGTCAGTTTAGTCTATCTGAATAAAAATCAGACTTTATAAACTAATTATATTTTCAAAATAACTTACTGGTATTGCTACCAAATTGGCCCGACTGCATGAGGTCATTTAACAAAAAGGTCGCCACAATAAGTCAGCAAAGGTTGCAGTGGATGTAGTTCTGACCACACTAATAATAATAATAATAACCATACTGGGGCCAGCTTGGAACAGCAGTCTCCGCCAGAGCAGGTTCCACCAGAGTATCATTGACCAGAGCTTGCTTACTATGTTTCAAGCTACCTTTCTATCCAGTTGTAATTGATATTTCTCTTTTTCTGACACTGAAATTTATGTGGTACAACACCCTTTTCAATAAAAGTGATGTTTTGTGTCGATGTTCCAATGCTATTAATTTGTACCTAATATAATTTCTTGTATCTTTTTAATCTGGAAAGCAGTAAAATAATATTACACCAGGTAAAAAAATGTCCAGATCTCTATACAAAAGGATTGAGAAAGCGCCTTAATGTATACATAAGAAGCTATAGTGCCTGTTTCAAATTGGGTTGTTGTGCCCAGTGTAAGCAGAAGTTATGATGATGGGGTCAGTGCAACATGTCTTTCTCTTCCATTCATCTCTATCAGCGGCAAATGTTTCGTTTACACCTTTTGATTCATATCATCTTTAACATGATCTATCTAAACAATTTCAGGACTTCCTCTCCTACAGTGTCCCTCCACATTCATATTCATTACCTTTCTCTCCTCTTCCTGCACTTATACCAATTACTAGGGGTCGGCACAACACGTTTGATGATTACAAAATTGTGTTGCAAAGGATTTAACTTAATTTTACGACCTGCCGGCTACAAGACGTCAACCTTCCTTGAGAATGCTTTTTTGGTGGATTAATCGCCACCATATGGTTGGCCCTGGCTGTTTGGGTCGGGTATATCCCTCGGTCTCCTCTTACGACCCCCACATGAAGAGAGGTGGTGGTGGTGGTGGTGGTGGTGCTATTCTACTCTGCCGGCACCACCTTCCTCATGTGACAAAAAAGGTAATGAATATGAAAGTGGATGTCTTAAGGTGTCAGCAAAAGTTATATCATCATAAAAATTATAACATAAGACGGAAAACCAGAATAATTTAAGGTCAGGCATATAGGGCCTCTTTTCTTCTTCTTCGTCAGCATGGTTTAGCCCAGACTTACTGCAGGAAAATTAAAAAATTGTTTAGGTTATGTTTCTGTTTATACTTTAACCTTTAACCAAAAGATTTGTGTATTTCATATGTAATACTCACGTCAAAATGATCTTCACAACAATATAAATCACTCGAGCATAATCTAATATCTCTTCATAG
Source organism: Phthorimaea operculella (assembly GCA_024500475.1). Taxonomy (NCBI): domain Eukaryota; kingdom Metazoa; phylum Arthropoda; class Insecta; order Lepidoptera; family Gelechiidae; genus Phthorimaea; species Phthorimaea operculella. Next base: position 56,731 of record JANFCV010000503.1, read on the forward strand.
CCTTACACCACTTTTGCCGTATTTTTGTACCTCTGGGCATAAGAAAGTAGATCTTGTCCGGTGCAGTGTTTATGTTATTTTCGCACATAGGGACAGCACAAAACTTATCATAGGTTTTTGGATGCCCTTTTTCCTGCTTTTCCATTGCATTGAGTGAATTTTTTATTTAAAAAACTGGGAATAATAAAACATAAATAAATAAATAAGAAGTTCTTGTTGACGTTTGATTTAACACAGAACCAACCAATGTTGCCAGAAGGCTGTATCAATTTTGGGCGGCTTGGCCTTTCAAAAGGGTATTTTTTGACAAAGGACGGTTTTGGCCCTATTTGCAATGTTTTTACTACATTAATAACGGCCCATGAATGTATGAAATTCAGTCACAACACACAATGATTTCTGATTTCTGACAAACTGTCGTCGTCTGGAATAGTAGTCAAGAAATTTCAGTACATTTCCTTGTACATAAGGATTATAGACACCATTTGAGAGAGTATGTAGGTCCAGACCGTCCCAAAAGGGACTGTGGATGCGATCATGCGAATCAACATATCAGGGACGATCCACCACCAAAACGGACGAAAACCCATCTGTTATGGGACGTTCTGGCAACGCTGCATTTCATTTGACACATGACATGAAGCGGGTCCTACCCATGTACTGCAACAACACAACGCAACACGTCGTGTTGTATTGTATTAGCCCGCAACTTTTTCTATGTAAACGAAAACTAAGGATTTTTGACAGGTCACCTTGTTAATTCGGTTATGACGGTCATAAAAGCGTGCACTACGTCGTGCGTTTGTCCGCGCGGACCGGTCCACGTGCGAACTTACAGTCCAGCAAAAAAGAGTAGAAATTAAATAAAATGTAACTAAAAAAAATTCATACTAAATTGTTGCCATTCATAGTCAATGTTGCTATTTAATTTCGTAATTTCATACAAAGTGGCGCCCTCATTTTTTGTCTACTCTTTTTTGCTGGACTGTAACTGTACCCCTAGGTGCAGAGGAAGTGAGTGAACTTCGCATGATGAGCTCTTGAATTGCGGATCAGCGCGGACGATCTGCATCACGCAGCGTACGTTTATAGGTAAAGTACATAATATGAAATAAAATAAAAGATTTAAAAATGACACCAAGATTTATTAATATTTCAAACTATACTTAGTTACCTACCACAATGTTTCTTTTACTTACTACGCCTAAAACACAGGACGGGCCATACAATTCAGTTTTGAGGTTTTACAATAAAAAACATTATTTGTGCTTGAATATTTTAGTTATACATAATGTGCGTTTTTTTTGTAAGCACCACCACAACAAGTACAAAATATTTAAGACGGCTTAATTTATTATGCTATAGATGTAAACATAGGTAAATTGAAAAGAAGATCTTAAAGCATAAAGCTTGATCACTATCAATTTAATCATAAATCTAAAAGACTATTTGCGTAGGTAGTTTGAACTTAACACTGCATGTATTTTATATTTCATAGCATCATCTGGTATGGTAACACTACCTTTGTAGTCACTAAATCATAATCTACAGAGTAGGGTTGACGTACCATTCGCAAACCAGGCCTCAGGTCACATTTCTAATTATGATCTGATTAATGAAACTGTTTATATGATTTAACATTACTTCCAATATTGGTTTTCTTTAAAATGGACAGGTTTGGGTATGGTACGCCGTTCTACCTATTTAAGATCTACTAAACTTAGAAGATAATGATAAATACTACTTTGGACGGAGATTCCCTTAGTAAATATTTTCACTTCAGTTGTTGCACCTTATTTTTGTATAATTATTCTCAACATAAGTAGGTATTTACCTAGAAACTAGATTACATTTGCTTACGATTTTAAAGCAATACAAATTCATTTATAAACCAGATAAATTCATAGCTTTATTTATTAGATATCCAATTACTTACAATTAATTCTAGCAAATAAATATTTGTACCCTAAAATTGGACGTATAGCATCTAGTAATTAAAACTATGTAAAACATAAATTACTCGTAAAAGTATATAAATAACTTGCCCGTACTTTTATAAATCGCAAAAATAGGAACAATTTAAAAGCCATCAAGCCCACCTTTGCATATAAAAACATATTTTTGCGTATATTTAAAAGTACGAAGTTCGAGCAATCGAAAGTCCGACCAAACTTGACCCTACTCTTTTGCAAAATATTCCGAACAAACCTAGGATGTGACTATAATCTAACGAACTTTTGATTGACTCTGAGACAATATCATTGATGTCTTTTCCAAACAAAACATTAATGTATATGGCGACGCAGCGTGACCATTATTAATTCTATAAGGTCCTATTAAATTCACTGCAAATATTTTAGGGGCAGATGAAATAAAATATAAGAATGTACTCTGCAAATTTTTAAAGAAATTTACACGCTAGTTTTCGAGAAAATTGCATTTAACTAAAAACACAAAACGAAAAAGTGCACCCTGTTTGTCCTAGAAACACACTACGATGAATTTAAATTACGCGCCAAAAAAGTTGCTGTGATTGGTTGGTTGTTAGTGTGCGTGCCGTGTAAGTGAATCCTGTCTACGTGGCGGAACGTCAGTCGAGTCAGTCAAAGGATGTCACATAATTAATTAAAAAGTTTGTTTGAAAATGAAAATAAAAACTAGCGTGTAGATTTTTTCAAAATGCATTAGATGTTTTTCTTATACATAAATACGCATGCCCTAAAAATATTTGCAGTGAATTAAATAAGACCTTAAATAATGACGTGTTTTGTGTCATGATGTGTTTTGTCACATCGATATACAATGTTGTTGTTTTTGTCTTTGTTTAGAAAACTCACGAGCACTGCTTAAGAGCCTCCAAAATAGACCCTGCTTTATTACGTTATATTGTTATTGAAATTGTATAAAGAAACAATCTTAAAACATCTAGCATTTTGTACAATTTTAAACTTAAATACTGCTAACAGGCAGTGAGTTCTTTTATATAAATGAAGTTTGATATAAGGTTTATAGTATGTAGGTAAATATAAAAAAATATAAGTTTTAAGTTCGTATAAAATCAGCAGATAAGAGTGAATAAAATGTCGAAATGCCCAGAGGCGAAAATAATATCAATTGTGACTAAACAAAAAGTCATGAAATACAAAATGACTTAACGTGAAAAATTCTCGGCTATAGGTAAAGACGCACCAAAGTACTTAGCAAATGCACAATGTATTACAATATAAAAGCATCTTAAATCTAATATAATATCATTTAAGCACACCAACGTTTTATTTTAATGTCAATATAATGTTAAATCTAAATATGAGATTACTCTCCCAAGTATTTTGAGTAAATAAAACATTCATATATGTCATTGATTAATGTACAAAAGTGAAATACAATAAATACACAACTTTTCTTCACTTACGATAATAATTCCAACTTAAACCTACCTAATTCTCTTTTATCGGTGGAGTTATTAAAATAAAATAGGTTATAATTTTCTCTTTAATAACGTTTTGTGATGATTTTAAATGCATATTTTGTAAAAGACATATAAAAGCAAATATGTGTACTAATAATGGTTTTGTTCATTCAAAATATAATTACGAAAAATATCAATAATGTGTACGAATATCAAAATATCTTGTATAAAATTAGCATTCCAAAAGTTTACTGTAAATATAACACTAAATTTAAATGTTAATTCTTATGGCGTAAGTAATTGTCATTTGCTTCAACAGCACGAGTATAATATAAAGTAAAAGTATGCACCAATGACAAAACGTCAAGATGCATCAATGCCAAAACGTCGAGATGCATCAATGACAAAACGTCAAGATGTATCTTTGATAAAAAAAAGTCTAGATGCACCAATGACAAAGGTTCTTACCACAAAAAAGTTATACACGAGTCGAACTCGTGTTTAAATAACTTCATACAAAAAACGCTAGACACGCGTTGAATGCGTATTTAACTTTTTTGTAATAGGGCCTAAAAGTCTGGATGCACCGGTAACCACACGTCTACCTTGGCGTCCTTCTGCCCCTGGTCGGTATACACGATCTCGGCGTACTCGGTGCTCGGTGGCGCGGGGCGCTCGGCTTCCCGAGCGCTCGTCTCGGTCAGTGCTAGCTCTGCGTACACCACACCTTCTTTCTTCTCAGCGGGCTAGAAAACGAAAATAAAAAGATAAAATTAGTACCATTCAGTAGCATTGTATGTGATATGTTTACGCTCGAATTATATTCATGGCCGCCCGCAATTGCAATTGCAAGCTCCATAACAAATTAAGTGAAATTATATATAAGGTCGTATTAAATTCACTGCAAATATTTTAAAGGCATGCGTAAATATGTATAAGAAAAACATCTAAGGCACTAAAAAAAAATTACACGCTAGATTTTTTTTTCATTTACAAGCATACTTTTTAATTAATTATGTGAACATCCTTTGACTGACCGGATTGACGTTCCGCCACGTAGACAGGATTCACTTACACGGCACGCACCCTCCGGAGCATTTGGACAACTGTCCCAAATAGCCAACTCGACACTAACAACCAACCAATTCTAGCACTTTTTTGGCGCGTAATTTAAATTCATCGATGTGTGTTTCTAGGGCAAACAGGGTGCACTTTTTCGTTTTGTGTTTTTAGATAAATGCAATTTTCTCGAAAACTAGCGTGTAAATTTCTTTAAAAATTTGCCTAGTACATGCTTATATTTTATTTGATATGCCCCTAAAATATTTACAGTGAATTTAATAGGACCTTATATGTCCACATACCGCAGGCGAATATAATTCGAGACTTAAAGTTACTGCTTCAATTAAAAATGAAAAGCTAGATCAGATATTAAGTATATGGTTTCGTGTACGAATATGACATTTAATAAAATTATTTACGTAAGTCATACGTAATTTTTTAAATGACCTAACTTAGTTTAGGAAATATAATTTAATCTGTTTTTCTGTTTGACACTAAGCCAAATGATCAAATTATATTTCCCAAAAATATATACCACATCATAATCTTCCTGCCTTGATCCCAATTTATTTGGGGTTTGGCAAAACATGTCTTTTTCTTCCATTTACCTCTATCAGCAGTCAAATCCTCACTTACGCCTTTATTTTCCATGTCGTCTTTTACACAATACATACATCCAAACTTTTTTAGGCCTGTCTCTTCTTCTGCGTCCATCCACATTCATGTTCATTACTTTCTTTGTTACATGCTCTTCATCCCTCCACATGCCCATCTCAAGTAAAAACTTACCTTCTCCTCGTCCTGTGCTTGCTCGCTGGCCTGCACCTTATCCCGTCCTTTGGGCATGGCGGCGCGGAGACTCTGCCACGCGTCGGACGCTGCCTTCCTCACCTCCACAGCCGCCTGCCGCGCGCGACCAGCCGCCGTCTCGCGTCTGCGTCCGCCCGCCACTCTCGGTGTCGCTACTGACGCAAGGAACAGTGTTTAACAGCTTCTGTTTTAGCCGCGCGAAGTTGCGATATTTCACAGCCAGTATGTAACAACCGCGCTGCCGCGCGGTTTTATATACTAGTACAAGCGGTTTTATGTAATTCTTTATGTCATTAACACTAGACCGGCAAAATACCGCAACATCGGTTGGCAAATGTAAGAACAACTCGAAGAAGAACGTGCCAATGAAACCAAACAGTAATTCTAAAGGGGATTGATTAGACCGGGGGTCAGGCAACTCTGCAGGTGACTGTACTTACATATTTCAGGTAATTTTACAAATGAGTCTTGATTTACAGAAAAAATGAGTCATTTGTCTCTATAATCTTTACTTTGTTCACGATTTAAAGCACGTTTCTCTTTAATGTATTCTCATTTTAACAGCAAATGTGCAGGAAAATGGCCTCCACCAAACTATGTGAATAAGCACTTGTAAGTTAGTTCAAGTTCTTAATAAATAGAAGATTTGTTTAGTCTTCAATTAATGCACCCCAGCATAACTTTAAACTACCCACCCAAACTAACTCATTAAACAAATACCTAAAAGTGTAAATACATTAGTTCTACCCTTTTACATGACAACGGCAGGAATCAATGGAATTAATACAATAAGTTAAATAATAAACGATAAAAATATATATTTAAAATATAAAAATATGAAACTACACCAAAATAATCCGACAAATTAAAATAAAATCTCTACACACACAAGACATGCAATGACAATAGATTTGATAAAGCGTGCGAATGCAAATTTAAATACGAGATCTAACAAATTATAAAATGATTGTAACGTTTTTACTATGGTAACTTCTGTCTATTTTTAATCATGATAAAACATCTGTTAATGAACAGGTTTATTTTATTTTGAAAATGTTGAAAAATGATCTCGTACTTAAGCCAGATTCCCTACAGGGTGTGAAACAACCCAAAAAGTCATATTAAAATAAAATAATCTACTAATTATTTAAAATAACAGAATAATCAGTTTTTATTCATTTTTGGGAACCTGGGTAAATTTGTTATAATAGTAGATAATGTTAGAGACATACGTTACAGCTGCTTGCCCGGACAAAAGCTCAGTTCCCGCAGGCGTCCTAACAAAACAGCACTTATTCACAAAGCCGTAATATAACAAAATAACCTTAGAGTATATAATGTATAAGTAAGCTATGGAGTGCGCATATCGGCGCGCGCCGTACTGTCAAAGCGTAAGCAGTTGCTGCCTAGATACAGACGTCAAATGTATGAGAAGTCAATAGAGGTTCAATAGTGTTGTCACTGGTGTTATGCTACTGATGGACAGAGAGGTTGTGTTCTAACTACTGCCGGCAGTTCTAACTTTTAAATCGCTCTCTATAGCTTGCTTATATATACTCTAAGAAAATAACAAATAAACATAATTATTTGCAGGTAGGCCATCAATGTTAACAAAACTAGGTAAGGAAACGAAATAGTTTATATTCGATTTGTATTCTTTTCTTTATAACAAAATAATTATAATTTATGTAAGTCATTGATAAAATTTATTAATGTTATTAAAATATTACTTTTATTATTAATATTAGATTAGTGTAATTTCTTTTCTGAACTGAACATTGAAATGGCCTATCTGAATAAAATATTAAATTGGTGTAAGTAACTACTACTCAAAATAAATTACAATTCTTTACATCATCTAAAACAAATAAATTATATTAATATGAGTTATGTTTATTTTCACAAGATTATTAAGACAATTAGGTTTAAAGCACGTAACTAAACATTATTAATAATTGATTTGACCAATAATCCCAAGTTAATTTTATTTTGAGTAGAAGAAAAGAATAAACACATCAAAGTCTCTTAACTTAAGCAGTCAAAGCAAACAGAAAATCATAAGGGAAATTCTTGGTTTGAATCTAAAATAATTGTTTGTGCTCACAGATAGCGAAATAGAAATAACTGCACATTAAAAATTATAATATAAAAAAACATGGATTCTTTCTATTTCTAGTACCTACTTTGATTTCTGTGACTGTGGCATTGAACTGCAAATAATATGCAAATGAATTGATGACAGATATCCTAGCAAATACTTTTAATAGAATAAAATTAAAAAAGATACTTACGATTCTCCAGAACTCTTTGCGGGATCACGTTCACGACCTGCTAATTAAAATACGTATAATGTAAATTTTTTTTCCAAAAGGTTAAGTGTATTTTTTTGATTATTACTATTATATTTTGATTACTCCATACTTTGAGTGCATTCCAAGTGTTTAACAGACAGGGTATTGATCTGAAATTGTGTTTTTCACACTCTGCCTACCTTACCTCGCAAGGGATTTAAGCGTGATGTATGTATGTATGTGATTTTGTGTGTAGCTAACTATAATGAAACATATCGTTTATACTGTAACTGACATAAAGTGTTATCAATAATCAATCAAATTATAAATTAAGACGACATTAAATGAAACTCATATAATTCTTATTTAATAAATATTTTTATATTTAATTGATTGTAACGCGTGGTTTATAATATCCATTATTCTACGATTTTATCATTATAAAACACTATTGTTTTAACCATAGAATAGAACAAAGTAATATGTCAAAAAATCACTAGTTCAAAGTAAAACAGGGTAAGTAAATCTGGCAAGCTTTTTAACTAATAAAATGCCATATTTAACATAGTGTAAGGTGAATGATGCAGATTTTTATATTGTTTTTGTTTTACCGAATTTGAAAAGCTTATCAAATATAAACACCCTGCTAGTGCTCTTAAGATGCAGATGTCGTACAAATATGTATTTCTAGGTCATGACAAGATAAGTCTGTAAAAAATTTAGTAGAAAATGTAAAAAATGCTAAAAAGTTTAGATTTTTTCTCAAAGTGCAAAATGGCAGTGTCCTTATTTAAGAAACGCATTTCGAACTAAAGCAAATTTTAGCAAAATATTAGGAAAGAAAGAGTCTCGCTTTTAAGTCCTAATCTATGCTGGTACAAAAATAAATCCTTAAACTTGTATTTTAATTTAAATCATACAAATACTAAAAATCACAATGGTGACTTATGGGCTAACTTATAATAATTATAAAAAAAGTTAAAGAAATATGTTTTTTATACATTTAAGTCTCTTTTCTTAAGCTTCAGACATTGACTCTGAATTATAAAAGGCTTTAGTAATTTCAAGAATGTATGTATAGGTATACAAATGCAAAAACACTATCTATGAGAAAACTTAATTACAAATTTATTTAAAGGATACACTTAAACTAAGTTTTAGGTGTCATACAGGCGTTCAATACAATCTATATACAAAAATTATAATTATATAACAGTATAATAGTGTGGTGGCATGAACACATCATTATACAAATAAATGTAGTACAAAATATAGAGATAATTCGAAGATTAGATTGCCTTAGAAGGGCTCCGTGTTCCTTAACTGTTGATCTAACATCCTGTCAGGTAATATTCCTATTTAACTAAAATTCCAATATGCAGCACTATACAAACTTTTTCAAATCAACAATTACTAAAATGTCATTACCCGCCACGTATTTGTCGTGTCCGTTTTACAAGTACACTCTTTGAAAAACAAAACAAACCGTGCAACGACGGTGACGTCAAAAACTAGGTGGGCAACGACGGTGACGACAAATACTTGATGTATAAACAAATAATAGTTTATCTATTGGAAAAATAGTAGAATAGGAATAAGTAGGTAGGTAAGATGTCATGTTTTCTTATTTCGTTATGTCAATCATGTAAAGAGCAAAACGTTTTAAGACACATTAAACAAACACCAAGTTCAAAAGCTCTGTGAAATATAATAGACATTTAAATCGCTTACTATCTAAAACATTAATTTCAAGTTCTTGTATAAAATTCTGAAAGCTAAATTGCTAATAGATAAAACGTAGGATAAAATCATTTTTTTAACCTACTTTTACGATAGAAGTATTTTACTTGTGATAAGTAACTTTTATTGAAAACCATCAAATTCTCTAGCTAAATTTCTGTATTCGTTGTTATTTCAGAATATAATATAAAAACATTACATCGACACTTACAGGTATGAGATTCTTATTGTATGTAGGTACGGGCTTATAAATGACTCCATTTAAATTGGTTACATTTATCGGTTAATTCTATTTGTTTATGACGCTGAGATAAAATTCCAACAGTAGATTGTAGCAGGTTTAATTTTTAAAATAAAACCTTAACAATATTTTGGTGGTACCTTTTCATTACCTAGATGAGAAAATTGATTAATTATTAACAATCTCAGATGGTTAAAATTTTATCTCAAATTTACTATTAAGATCCAAGAACGGTGGACTACGTTTGAAATATATTTTTATCACCTAACTAATTTAAAATGGCAGTTGAGTTCCTTATAAAATCATAATTTTATTTTTAGGAAAGCCACACAAAGTATTTTAATTTAGGCAGAATGAATATAAGTATAAGTAGATAAGCAGTTTTATTTATTTATGCATTTTTAATAGGTGTTCTGGCACTAGTAACAACATTAAGTGTAAAGCTGCTGTTAACTTTTCTGGCATTAGACAGAAACCAAACTTCTAAATAAATTCAATGAACTGTATGTTCTGAAAAATATCAAAAATATTTGCACTACGGATACGACCACGTAGCAAAACGTTGTGCCTTTAAATCAAAATAAAGTTAAACATCATTCGGATACAAAATCGAAGCAATTGATTAAATTGGGCCTAAAAATCCGCTACTTAACTGACAGGTCAAATGAACTACTTTTTAAAAGTTCTGAAACGACACTTTGTATTTATACACCTTGTATTTATACAAAGTGTCATTTATATACGTTTAGGTGGCGTCAAAACACTTACTTTTATAATTATATTTCAGTTTAATAATTCAGAGATTTAATTTTTCAAAAAACGTTGAATGAAGTCTGTAGTATTTTAGGATCCAGTCAAGTACCGAATTGTGTGACACAACGATTCGTTGCAAACGATGTGAAACGCGGCACAACGTAAAAAACTTCACAACAGATCTAGACGGCCGTGTCGGGCTTCTTCTCGGGCAGTTTGGTGTCGCCGTTGCCGATATAGTGGTGGTCGTCGTGGGACGGGTTCTCCGCGCCCTTGACGTCGTCGTGCGGCGGCAGCGGCGCCTCGCTGTCGCCTCCGTCGGGCAGCTCGGTGCCTCGGCCCCCGCGCCCTGCCACACACGCAAGCGATCAAGAACTAACCTTTTTTTGGTTGATGTGTTTTGGTTTTTAACGGATTTAAGGTCATCAGGGTTTTTACTGAACGTGTGTCCGTCCGTGTGAACGTGCGTGCGTCCGCTATCTAAGTATGGGCGTTTTTTGGAGAAACTAAACCGCAAGATGGCGTTGTACGCTGCCATAGGCTAAAATGGAACAAGTGTCAAAATTTGACAGCTGATCCCTTTAAGTCTATGGAGGCGTACAACGCCATCTCGCAAGTAGTCAAAAACGCCCATTTCTACCAGCGTAACTTGGCCTCCAGTTTAGGCTGGTCATAACACCATGATATGGGATGGACTAAACTGAAATCAAAAACTCATATTCCACGGTTTTCGATTTAGGATCGCATTAAAGTGAGCGGCTCGACCGCTACTGGGCGAAAGCCAAACTACAGGCTACAATTCTACAGGCTTAATTCGATGTACATTGCGTAGCTGGTTAGCCATTACGATCCCATTATTAAATTGGCTACAAAATATTCATCGAATTCTGCATGTAGAAATTGTAGCCTGTAGTTTGATTAAATCTGGTACAAGTCGCTTATCGGAAATTTTAAAAGAAATGTTTGCAACTAATTATACTGCATGTTATGCATTTCTAAATTATTTTAGTCGGACAATTTATTTCATACATCTCCTTGTAACCTTGCGATAAAAGGACTAGCCAAATTCGCGAGCGGTCGAATCACCCATGTCCTAGTAAATTTTAGATTTTATTTCCAAAAATACCTTTTGACCTTGATCCGTTTAAAACTGCTTTACGTTGAAACAACTCGGTGTCAAGCGTGTGTCATTTGTCAAAGTGCACTTTATTTACGTGATTCAAGCTCAACACTGTGTTTAGTTATTCGCTGTACTTGGTGGTTAGTGGGAAAATACAGGGTGTTTATAATATATTGTATACGTAGTGTACTAATTAATAATGAAAATATTGATTAATGAAATAAATTAAAACCCGCTCCATGAAGACTTAAATTAGGTATTTCACTAAATAGTCTAAAATGTAGAAGATAAGTGAAGAACGGTTAAAAATTGAATATAAAGTTCCTGTAATTCAGAGAAGTTGCTTATCCTACACTTCTGTAATTAAGTAATACAGGAATTTTATAACAGTCGTCGTGTTTACAAAGTGGTATGGTATTTTAACTTTGTTATAAAAATAAATAAAATTATTAAGGAAATGCTGCTTTTAAACTCAATATTCAACATGAACTATTCTTTATATCTGTACCTTGTAATTAAAAAAAGAAAAATTTAGTAAGTACTGTACGAAATAACAAACTACTTTTGTTATTTTAATTATTGTAGTAAAGAAGTGAAAATTATAATTATAATATCCTGTAAATGAATACATATAAATAGTTGCAGAAAAAATAGCATGCAATCATGAAAAGAAAATAAAATCATGCGATTTCATATAAAAATATTATAAGAGAACGGTGCTGTTTTTACATTGTCAAGCTAGAATATATTATTATAGTCTCCCTATTTTATACAAAATCGAAGAGCTTTGCAACAATTTGTATCGATAAGAAAGGGTTCCTTGTTTCAAAGATTATAAAATAAAATAAAAAAAGTTAACCGATTTGACTGAGACTAAAATAAACTTCATTGTATTTTTTTAAATATCTTGTTCATGTTTTTGTTATTCATTTGCCTAGTATATAATACAGAATAAGTTTTGAAGAAAAAAAAAAAAAAAATCTTAGCAGAAACTAGGGAGTATCTCCCTAATGCAGTGAACTATTTTATTTTATTTTGTTAGCTTGCACGACAATGACAAAATCAGCACATAATTACGTCACAGCAAATATATAAACACACAAATAACATAGACATTGACACATGCTGCGCTAACTAGCAATATAGGTAATTAGTTGAAAAACATGCATTCTCAATTATTATTCTTTGGTTCTTGATCACTCTTGTTATGTGGCAGTCTCGAATTACATTTAATAATATAGTACAATATTTAAATATATTCAACACTTTTTATAAAGCACGCATAAAGTATCTGCCATTTTGCACACAACAATCTAACACTAAAAACAAATATGTGAGTATTTCTCAAAAAAGTGATTAATTCGTATATTGTTATTTTATCCAACTTTACCTATCGACCAAAAGCCCGTGCGCCTGTCGGGAATTTTTCAAAAGTATTGTTTAATCATGTATTATTTTGTTGTTTTGTTAGAGAACGAGAAGAATGTACTCATGAAATTTATTAAATTGTAAAAAATACTATACTTGCAAATTAATTCATATTTATACTTAAAAGATGTAGAATATACCTATATATGCAATGCAATACAACCTTTTGAATACAAAAAAAATATATTCATAATATTATGTACTCAAGAATAACTATCAATTTTATTTATTTGCTATAATATTTAAAGAATGATTTAAATAAGTCAGTTGATGAAATCAGAAAATAAGTCAGCAATCATCATGCATATTTAGAAAAATAATTTTGGTTCTTTCCGATTTTCATGAATACATTCAACACAACTACATACTCACGATTCTACTTAAACATAATATTCAATATAATTTATTATGTATTTGTAATGGCAGAGGGGCAGGAAAATGGACATGCCTACTAGAAGATAGGCAAGCAAATAAAGCTCAAAATGCAGGGTTGTCGTCAGTAGATAATGTATCGACACAAAACCTCGAAAATAAAATAAAAAGGAAATGCATTCAAATGTAAAGGAGTAAAATTGAGAGGAAATAGAAAAATATTTTACAAATCGTCGATAAATTACAATTTCAAACACAACAATATCATTGATTTCGTATTCTGGAAATAGGCAGATGGCGTCGGAATTTTTATTACAATCTTGGTTTTAATTTTTTCAAACTTAAAATGACTTAAGAGAGCATTATTTTAATGCGGTCATTATTATTGTTTATAGTTTTCTATTCAACTAAAAAAACTGTTATTTCTTTTAGGTACGGAAATAGCTAGAACTTTTATCATGAAATTCTACACATTTAAAATAAATTTAGTCAGTAGGGTATTTTTAGTAGGAAGAAACATTGTTATAGACAAAGTACGTTTTTTTTTAGATTCATCACTTAATTTCCAGCATACTTTAGACACGATATAATCCAATAATTGAAAAGAATTGGCATTAAAACTTATTTTTTTGAAATAAATGGTACTAGTTATACTCGTATCCCTAAGGCTCAAATTATATTCAACCGCGGCTTGCCAGTTGTCAGGGCGTTTTTGTAAACCGGCAGTGGGCGGATGAATATAATTCGAGAATAAACCAAATGAAGACTAAGCGTGGTACTTACCAGCGAAGCACCAACGGTCGGTAGCCTTAGCGAAGACAAGCAGTGAAATAGCGATGAGTAGCACTAAAGCTGCGATCACGATGCCGACAACTGCGCCCGTGTCTAGCTCCACACCTGGATATAGGATTTATTGTTACAGAAAAAAATTATTGGCAATTAATCAGGAACTTTCCAGGATCAGATCACATTTAGAATATAGATGGCGCTCTTCACATGCTTAGTTCAAACTTTTTCGTGCATACTATAAAGTATAAAACGGTACAATCAAAGAGATAACATTATAGTAATACCTAAGCGTGTATAGGGCGACATCTTTTTAATAACGTGGCCCCGGACAGTTTTTCATTGACACGGATTTTCAAGAAAACCAGAGTGAAAGATTGAAACATTCATCTAAAATACGAACAACAATGGCTACGATTCAAAAGACACGATTTCAGAAAATATACTCCATCACACTGCGAGCGCGACTTAACCTGTATCGATTAGCCATACAAACTAAACTACTGAAAAATACAATATAAAAACACTAATAAATAAATCATGCTCATTCAAAACTACCAACTGTTTTAATAAAATTTAACTATAATTACATAAAGTACGTGCATTTTAATAAATCTACTATTATGAATAAAAATGCATTCCTCATTTTTACCTACACGAAATATCCAAAACTTTGATAAATAGAAATGCATAATTTCGACCAATAAAATCATTCAAAAAATCGAATAAAATCTCGAAAAAATCGAAATCGAATCGAAAAAATTACAAAAATAGGGGGAAAATTCAGGCAAGCATTTTCAGCATTCGACCAAACGAAATTATGTCTTATTTCCTCTTACCATAGAGTTCAAATACCAAGAACGAGGACTTGAACAGGCGCGCTAGAATCGTAATATATATTTTAGAACCATTTCACAATATTATAATAATAATATTATACAAACAAATTAGAATTAAAGTAGGTATTTACTTTTACATCATATTTATGTGATTTATTTATATTTGACAAGTAAAAAAATACAAAATGAATGATTCATCCTATCATTAATATCATAATTAAAAACGTTTATAAGTGCGCAGGTAATATTAACTATAATAGTAGTTTATGCAACTGCCTAATAATGAGAGGCTTTAGGATGAGAGTGTCTGTTTATCACACGAGGCGCAGCCGAGTGTGATAATAGTTTGACACGAGCATTCTAAAGCCTAATTATTTGCAGTTGCATACACTATTTTATCTACACTCTACAAGAAAAACTATGAAAAATAATTCAAACCTCCGCACTGCACTATGGCGATTGCAAGCCTATCTACTGAACCACCAACTGAACGACTTTTGTACATAAGTAACTTTTTAACTAAACGTTAAAATGGAGGCTCATAAAAACTGAACAACTTTTAAAATTAAACAGCATTTATCGGTTAATAATAAATAAGTCCTCATAATTTCAAATGTCGTCCCGCCGCGGGTGACACTTGTTTTTTTTTTCATTCGGCTTACTGATGGCCAGTGTCAAATTGGAACAGATTACAATTTGGTACACGGGTCAATTCGTAAATTTTTTTTTCAAATACTAGAAATCGAGTTACTTTATGTAGCTGCCAGTAGTATGAAAGTTTTTTTTTAAAGGCTGTATATTCGTAATGCAGTTCATTATGTTCGTACTTTCGATTCTGTAAAACGAATATTACGAACTGAGTGTAGATAAAAATAATATATATACATGAGCATTCTGTGAAGTCTCTATATAAAGTGCTGCACTCTTGTGAAAATTGTGAGTCAATTGTGGTTTTTTTACATTTCGGCGTCATGTTTATACAACTGGGTCGTTATAATGTAATGTGCGTGCACGAAAAACGGTGCGAACAAATACGGGGCGGGCGGTGCATGGCATGGGCTTAATTTTCAGTTTATGTCAAAAACCTCGGTCAAAAACAGACAAAAATACTCGCCACGCAACTTTCTTTGTTAGAAACATGGTTTGTTTATTGTTACCTTTCCATGACATGATCCATATATTGTACAAAAAAGTACTCTGTGATGATATGGGACAACTTTCGGCAAGGACTTTGATGATGAAAACTTGTAATAGGTATTTGTGTTCCGCCTGGGTGTTTATGTATTGTATCATCATCACACATCACAACAGCCCATAGCAGTCCACTGGGCACGATTTCCCGTTTTCGCCGGCAACACCACCATATCACATTTATAGGAACTCCCGTAAACAGGTTTCGTTCTACGGAACTACCGTGAACATTACTTACCTAGACTGGAAGCAGTAACTTCCGCTTCCGGTACGGTACGGACAGTCGGCCATGTTCTGTTTGACATTCTTCTTCTGGCTCGATACTCCCTTTAGGGACATATATATAAGTGATCTGGGCTCGATACGCATAGGAGCTAATACAAGCTAGGTTGAATTTCCGTTGTAACAGTTCTGTATTACTGCTAACTACATTTAGTGGAGAGTGTGTGTGACTGGAATAAACCAGTGACATTCGTAACCACTTTGTTTCATTCTCTCGTCACCAAAGCCATTTAATGTATTGATATTGATACAGACCTGCGGGCTCATCCATGGTGCTGATCCTGACGGTGAACTCCGGAGCTCCTTCATCGTTGCTGACGCGCAGGTAGTAGATGCGGTCCACGTCGGCCTTCTCCACGGACTTGAGGATGAGGTCAGGTTGTAGTAGCCGTTGCCCTGGAATAAAGAAGCGTTAGACTATCAGAATTAAGGTCTGACCGAGTCAGAAATACAACACTGATGGCTCGAACGCAAATTATTGATGTAGGTCAGAAGTCAGCTTGTTTAAAATGGGATTGGGCTGGACATACCGCTAGAATGCCAAGCACTCTATGAGCAAAAATTGCAAGTACTTGGGTCCCTCCTAACGCGAAACGGGCTCGCGGTCGACCACGGAAACGATGGAGACGAACTAGATGCCCACGCCAAAAACTGGATGGAGGTGGCCCAAGACAGGAAAAATTGAAGAAGGGAGGCCTTTGCCCTGCAGTGGGACACTTCAGGCTTATAATATTAATAAAAAAATAACTTTCAAACACACTAACTTGACCAGGAGTGTAATTTTGTCTCAGGCGGAATGGAACTGCAATTTACCAACCCTAGAATAGAACCCAGTGACTCCAAAAGTTAATTTAAAGAAAACCAGGCTGCAATCGACCTACAAAGTTTCGCCCCGGGACTGATGGAGTAGGTTAGACGATTATTTACCATCTTAGGCTGTCATCGGGCCAACATACTTACCAGATACCTACATGGGTTCCAACGCTACAATAGAGCCATCATTATTCCTCATAGGAGCGATCAGCTGTTGTCCGTTGATGGTCCACTCGGCAGTAGGCGGTGGTGACGCTCGGACGGTGACATTCAGACGACCTTCGCAGCCCTACATAGGTTGTCATATTGGGCCAACTTAGTCAGTCATTGGCTAACTTAGTTTGCCATTGGGCCAACTTAGTTTGCCATTGGGCCAACTTAGTTTTTCATTGGGTTCAACTTAGTTAGTCATTGGGCCAACTTAGTTAGTCATTGACCAACATAGTTAGTCATTGGACCAGCTTAGTTAGTCATTGGGCCAACATTGACTGCCATTGGATCAAATTAGTTAATCATTGGACCAACTTAGTTAGTCATTGTACCAACTTAGTTTGCCATTGGGCCAACCTAGTTTACCATTGAACCAACTTAGTTTGTTATTGGACCAACTTAGTCATTGGACCAACTTAGTTAGTCATTGGACCAACTTAGTTAGTCATTGGACCATCATAGACTATATTTGGGCCAACTTAAGCTGTCATTTTGTCATTGGGCAAACATATACTTACCAGAGCCATGGGTTCCAACGCCACAATGGAGCCATCATTGTTCCTCAGGAGCGATCAGCTGTTGTCCGTTGATGGTCCACTCGGCAGTAGGCGGTGGTGACGCTCGGACGGTCACATTCAGACGACCTTCGGAGCCCTACATAGGCTGTCAGATAGAGCCATTTCAGGCTGTCATAATGAGCCATTTTAGGCTGTCATAATGGGTCATTTTCGGCTGTTATAATGGGCCATTTAAGGCTGTTTTAATGGGCCATTTTAGGCTGTTATAATGGGTCATTTTAGGCTGCCATAATGAGCTATTTTAGGCTGTCATGATGGTTCATTTTAGGCTCGTCATAATGGGTCATTTTAGGCTGTCATAATGGGCCATTTTGGGCTGTCATAATGGGCCATTTAAAGCTGTCAGATAGGGTCATTTTAGGCTGTCATTGTGCTTACTTAGGCAGTCATATAGGGCCAACTTTGTCTTTATGCCAATTTAAGCTGTCATTGGACCAAATAAGGCTATAATTGGTCCATCATTGGGCCAACAGCCCAACACCTTCTTACCAGAGCCATGGGTTCCAACGCCACAATGGAGCCGTCATTATTCCTCATAGGAGCGATCAGCTGTTGTCCGTTGATGGTCCACTCGGCAGTAGGCGGTGGTGACGCTCGGACGGTGACGTTCAGACGACCTTCGGAGTCCTACATAGGCTGTCATAAAGGGCCAACTTAGGCAGTCATATAGGGCCAACTTAGTTTGTCATTGGACCAACTTATTTAATCATTGGACCAACTTAGTTAGTCATTGGACAAACTTAGTTAGTCATTGGACCAACTTAGTCATCGGACCAACTTAGTCATCGGACCAACTTAGTTATTGGTCCAACATAGTTAGTCATTGGACCAACTTAGTTAGTCATTGGACCAACTTAGTTAGTCATTGAACAAGCTAAGGCTATAATTGGTCCATCATTGGCCAACATATACTTACCAGAGCCATGGGTTCCAACGCCACAATGGAGCCATCATTATTCCTCATAGGAGCGATCAGCTGTTGTCCGTTGATGGTCCACTCGGCAGTAGGCGGCGGTGACGCTCGGACGGTGACATTCAGACGACCTTCGCAGCCCTACATAGGCTGTCATAATGGGTCATTTAAAGCTGTCATAATGGGCCATTTTAGGCTGTCATATAGGGCTAACTTAGGCAGTCTACACTTACCAGAGCCATTGGTTCCAACGCTATAATGGAGCCATCGTTATTCCTCATAGGAGCGATCAGCTGTTGTCCGTTGATGGTCCACTCGGCAGTAGGCGGTGGTGACGCTCGGACGGTGACATTCAGACGACCTTCGCAGCCCTACATAGGCTGTCATAATGGGTCATTTAAAGCTGTCATAATGGGCCATTTTAGGCTGTCATATAGGGCTAACTTAGGCAGTCTACACTTACCAGAGCCATTGGTTCCAACGCTATAATGGAGCCATCGTTATTCCTCATAGGAGCGATCAGCTGTTGTCCGTTGATGGTCCACTCGGCAGTAGGCGGTGGTGACGCTCGGACGGTGACATTCAGACGAACTTCGAGCCCTACATAGGTTGTCAGATAGAGCTATTTCAGGCTGTCATAATGGGTCATTTTAGGCTGTCATAATGGGTCATTTAGGCTGTCATAATGGGTCATTTTAGGCTGTCATAATGGGTCATTTGAGGCTGTCATAATGGGTCATTTAGGCTGTCATATTGGGCCATTTTAGGCTGCCATAATGTGCCATTTAGGCTGTCATTCATAATGGGACATTTTAGGCTGTCATAATGGGCCATTTCAGGCTGTCGTATAGGGCCAACAGGCAGTTATATAGGACCAACTTAGGCAGTCATATAGAGCCAACTTAGGCAGTCATATATGACCAACTTAGGCAGTCATATAAAGCCAACCTAGGCAGTTATATAGGACCAACTTAGGCAGTCATATAGGCCAACTTTAAGGCTATAATTGATCTATCATTAAGCCAACATATACTTACCAGAGCCATGGGTTCCAACGCCACAATGGAGCCATCATTATTCCTCATAGGAGCGATCAGCTGTTGTCCGTTGATGGTCCACTCGGCAGTAGGCGGTGGTGACGCTCGGACGGTGACATTCAGACAATCTTCGGAGCCCTACATACGCTGTCATAATGGGCCTACATGGCTGTCATAATGGGCCTACATGGGCTGTCATAATGGGTCATTTTAGGCTGTCATAATGGGTCATTTAGGCTGTCATAATGGGTCATTTTAGGCTGTCATAATGGGTCATTTTAGGCTGTCGTAATGGGTCATTTTAGGCTGTCATAATGGGCAACTTATGCTGTCATTCTGTCATTTGGCTAACATAAATACTTACCAGGGCCATGGGTTCCAACGCTATAATGGAGCCATCATTATTCCTCATAGGAGCGATCAGCTGTTGTCCGTTGATGGTCCACTCGGCAGTAGGCGGTGGTGACGCTCGGACGGTCACATTCAGACGGCCTTCGGAGCCCAGCTTCAGACCGAAGATGGTGATTTGGGAGTCAGCGCTGTCGGAGCGGTAGGGCTTGTCTGGGGACAAAAAATTGTATTAAAATCTTTGTTTTCACTAAATTAAGTTGTTGGCAGCAGCATTTCTCGTAACGGGTTTCGGCATTCCTTGTTGAATAACCAATGTCTATTTACACCTACATTCTACATATGTTAATAGGATGTTGTGTTGACTAATGCGTTCCTTATGATCTCTTTTTGTGTTAAATATGGACAACTGCGATCCACGTCAAAATGTTGATTAGCAGCGTATAGAAAATCATTGACAAATGTGTTCCCTGTAAATGAGCAGCGGCGTTTAACGTAGTTTCAACATTCAACACTGCAATCACTGTTTCGAAGGCGACTACATGCATCTTTTACGTCTGAGGGATTAAGCAACATCGTTCCCTGTGAACGGGCAGTTGCGTTCCCTATTAAAGAAGTAACTTACAGTTGACAATCATTTGCTTAGCAGCTTCCAAGGGCTGGCTCAGGGCCTCGTGCTCAGCTCTGCAGATGAGCTTCTTGCCACCGTCTTCAGCAGTCAGTTTCCGGGTCAGGTTGACCTTGAGGGTGTACTTGTCGGTGCCAGGGACAGGCTCCACGACCGGCTGGTGGATGCCCTCGAGGATCTGGATGTCTTGGCCTGGAATTGATGAAGATTTAAATGAAATTCATATAAAATCTGATAGGTATCTAAGACATGATCTTCCGTTATTGCTATTCAGTTGGTTGGTTGTATTGTGTTATCCAACGCTACGCTGGCCGGGCCGTGGCCTCCACTCGAGAATCCGCTTCTTCCACCGACCATCGGTTCATTGACAGATGTAACCAGTCCACTACCACTTCAATGTGCTAGACTTTAAGACTATGTCTTCTATATTGTACCTATGAAAATATGGGATCGATAGAAAAGCTATAAACTTTTATTTCTACCATTACAGCTACTTTGGGGCTAGCTACGGAGTGTAAAGATTGTGCACAAAGTTTTGCTTTGGGAGTGGGGCAAAGCGGGTCTAGGATCTTGAGCGGACTAACTACTATTAATATTGGAGGATGGCAACGGCGCAGTAACCCAGCAGGCCATGTACCCGGAGCAGAGGTTTGGGGGCTTTGCAGATACTGCGGCGTAGCCACGCCACTCAGCGTGTAAACAGTCTTACCTGTCTTACCGTCTTCATACGGACCTACTTCAGCCAGTACTTGACAGGACGTCGAATCGATCAATTGATCTGTGTAGTTCGCCTACCAGACGTCAACCCTCCTTGGGAATGCTTTTGTGGATTAACTGCCACCATACGGTTACCCTGGCTGTTTGTGTAGGGTTCATCCCTCGGTCGCCCTCTACGACTCCACGGAAAGAGAAGAGGTGGTGCTATTCACCTGCCGGCACCACACGGCCATCTACATTTAACACAAACGGCAGAAATCAGTTTTTCTGACAAGATAACCTTCTTATATCCCCGACAAGGTTAAAGATGAATGGGTAAAGATGAGGCAACAAACATGCTTTGTAATACAGTTGTACAATTTTGACTGCTTTCGAAACCAAGCAGACTTCTGCTTCTCCACTCTTCACCCAATCATCTTTACCGTGTCGCGGACTTATCATCACGTCTTCTTTCTGTCGTTTACATTTTTTTTGTCAATAAACTGTGCATGCATGGCAATGTTCTACCAGAGATATCTCTATGAAACTCAAAATTAAATGGAGCATTTAATTCCAATTGTTCTCGGTCAGTAAATCTAATATTACTCAGCCATTTTTCTAAGATGAAAAATGTTTTGTACCCTGTTGATAGCCATTAAAACGTGATGTTAATAACATGGTATGCCGATAAAGTTCCATAGTGATTGTCACAAATTGCGTTTTCAGAAAAAGGAAATCAAAGTTCTTCTCAGGTTTTGAGTCATTATTTCAACAATGGTGCACGATATTTGATATTATATTATTATTATAAGCACAAGTATTATCAGATAACAACATTAAAAAGTTTTGATAACATTTAGTACTTTTTTTTATTAAGTTTTTTAGTGTGTGGGACCCAATATTCCTTAAAAAATTAAAATCTTAAATATCTCGAAATGGGTACACTTTTGCCCCATGTACATGGGGGTGATTTCGATTGCAAATCTAGACACACGGCAGTGTGTCCGCCAAGTTCGAGCGACACACCGGCCGTGGGTTATATTACACGAACCATTTCGGGCCAAGTTCGACCCACCTATAACTCAAATCTATTTATCGCTTACATGAAATTTCTATATCTGTCGAGATCTACTTTACTTATCTAAAATCCAAAATTTCATTAATGTAACCTATTGTAGGTTTCAGATATTGACGTCAGAAAATCGCCATTTTACCATACACCACTGACTGACTCACCTATCAAAACCCATCATCTCGTGGTGTAATGGCCGTATTGACTTGGAATTTGGCATGGAGGCAGTCTTTTAGGTCAAGGTAAAGGAAAAAATCTGAAAATGGCCATATGAGTCGGTTTTAAATTAATGATGGTGTAAATCTACACCCCTGGCGAACTAAACAAAAATTATCTATATCTTCCATGGTCGTACCGACCTAAATGAGACATTTCCTTAACTAACTTAATCAAAGAAAATAAACCTTACAAAAATAAAATGAAATCCCACCCAAAAGAGCAATGTGAAAGGCTGCTAAGTTCGATAATATTGAATGTCATTATAAAAGAAGTGAGATCTAAATAAGTACCAAGTTCCATACACAGACCTCTAGTTAAAAAATAGTTACAGGAATGCACACTTGATTTTCCAGGTTTGGAAAGTAGATTCGAATAAATATCATATTAAATACCTAAAATTTAATACTTACAAAACGCAAACTCATTTAGCAGTTTCCTCATAACATTTTTATTTATTTTTTCTGCATTTTAATGATATAACTTGCGCCACACTTTCTGTTATAAACCTGCTAAACGCAATGAGTCAAGTATTATTATAATTTTCTATTAAAACTGCATGTTATATCATTAAAAAGTACAGAAATAAGTAACAAAAAAATGTTATATGAAAACTGCTGAAAAACCGGTTTGCGTTTTTGTAAGTATTGTAATTTTAGGTATTTAACATGATATTTATTCAGAACTACTTCAAACTGCGGAAAATCAAGGTGCATTCCTGCAACTATTTTTAACTGAGGTCCGTATGGGAACTTGGTACTATTTAGATCTCTACTTCTTTATAGGCTATACAAGCATTCCAATATTATCGAACTTGGCAGCCTTTCACATTTATGTTTTGGGTGGGATTACCTATACCATCACTCCTTAACGGGATCGGGACCAATTACCAGTAAGCCTGTATAATATTACGTTACAACAAAACGATATCGCGTTTTACGAAACATCAGCGACATCTAATGGTGTTAAGTCTTTACAACTCACCGTCGTCAAGTCCTCTTAGCAACCAGATGGCTCAGCGATGGTCTGGTTTCAGGTACCACGCAACATCACGTTGATCACATCGTTGGCATGGTACCGGCCCCATTGTCATAATATTACTACAACAAACGATATCGCGTTTTATGAAACTATCAGCGACATCTATCGAAGCGTCTTTTACAACTCACCGTCTTCAAGTCCTCTCAGCAAACTCAGATGGCTCGGGCGACGGGTCTGGCTTCAGGCACCACGCACATCACATTGATCGGCAACGTTGGCATGGTACTGGCCCTGTCTTGGCAGGCCCGTGATGTACACGGATGCTGGTGGCTCTGGAAATAGGGAAATCATCATCAAATTAACTAATAGTACCAGGCTATCAGGAGTTTCTTTGCGGAAGTCCATCTTATGAAAGTAATAGATATATTTAGCTCTTTCCGCACTTGTGATGGCGGCACTGACTGAGTTCTGGTCTCAGTCGGCACCGTCGGTGATAATTTTACGGCCGTTGACGCTCTGCGCCTACCTCGCATCTTTCGCCTCTATCCTAATTGGACAAGGCAGAAAGATGAAGATGATGACTACCAGCCACTATTCATGGATCTCGATGGAACCAGTCTACGGGGTGCGTGATGGTGGCGTTTCATTCTTTCCTGATGCCGCTTTAGGATAGCTTGGTGTTATGTTAAGATAGGTTACATGAAGGTGTCCCATGATGATCTTCCGGCCGGTTTCGGCTATGGCGACCACTTCTACTCCTGATCAAGTCGGCGCTGATGCGCTCGCATGTATTATTGTGAAGCCGATATTGGCAGTCAACCTCGTGCACAGTGTGGGCACGTGAGTTTGCCATTGATATAATTGTAGTTAATGGCGGCGGAGACGCGCCTTCAGTTCATCACGTTTAGCGCTGGCAGTCTGCCATGGCTGCTCCTCGTGCTGCGGATTCGCTTCTTTACAAGACCGCGCCATTTTCCTGGCCGTTGTGCCAAACCTCAACTTGAGAGGGCCCGATGTTGCATCAAGTAGAAGCTCAGCCAGCCAGAACTCGCATACCACATCTCAGCTTTCGATCCAAGAATCGAGATATACCCTGACGTTAAGGTGTCCCATAGATACTCACCAGCTACTATAAGGTTCATGGACGCTTGATCTCGATGGAGCCGGTCTTGCGGGGAAGGGGCAGGTGATATTGCCATTCCACTCTTTCCTGATGTTGCTTTAGATAGTTAGGCGTAAGTGTCCCATAGATACTTTATGTTAAGATAGGTTGCGTAAGTGTCCCATAGATACTTTATGTTAAGATAGGTTATGTAAGGTGTCCGTATAGATACTCACCAGCCACTATGAGGTTCATGGACGTTTGATCTCGATGGAGCCATCTGCGGGGGAAGGGTGATGTTGTTGTTCCATTCTTTCCTAAGGTTGTTTAGGATAGGTTAGTTATGTAAGGTGTCCCATAGATACTCACCAGCCACTATGAGGTTCACATGACGCTTGGATCTCGATGGTTTCCGGTCTGCGGGGAAGAGGCAGGTGATGTTGCCATTCCATTCTTTTCTGATGTTGCTTAGAAATAGGTCAGTTATGTAAGGTGTCCTATAGATACTCACCAGCCACTATGAGGTTCATGGACGCTTGGATCTCAATGGAGCCGGTCTGTGGGGAAGGGTGCAGGTGATGTCTCAAGTTCCATTCTTTTCCTGATGTTGCTTGGGATAGGTTAGTTA
This sequence comes from Phthorimaea operculella, assembly GCA_024500475.1. Taxonomy (NCBI): domain Eukaryota; kingdom Metazoa; phylum Arthropoda; class Insecta; order Lepidoptera; family Gelechiidae; genus Phthorimaea; species Phthorimaea operculella. Next base: position 82,277 of record JANFCV010000503.1, read on the forward strand.
TGTAAGGTGTCCTATAGATACTCACCAGCCACTATATGGTTATGACGCTGGACTCGATGGAGCCGGTCTTCAGGGAAGAGGCAGGTGATGTCACCATTCTTTCCTGATGTTGCTTAGATGCGCGCCGTAACGTTCCCGCTGGAATCACGGCTAGAAAACGTTGAAATAGATTTTCATTGCCAATCTGAGAGCAACAATGTTCTGTACAATACTTTGGATGTAACAAGCAGATGTGTTAAAAAACAAAAACTTGACTGAGGTAATTTCAAATTCGTGTTTTGCGATAAAAATCCACCATCTTGAATTTATGATTTTTTTGATACTAGCGTCACTATCTAGTGTCACTCGCACTGCTGAGTCAAATCTAACGACACCCTATCTATATGTCAAGATCTGCCCAGTCGTTCAGGCTGCAGCCCGTGAAAACGAATTTCTTGACTTAATACTATTTCACTAAAAGTCACAGCGCTGTTCTAAAATTGCTATATTTGACAGTCAAATGGAATTCGCCGTGTGGTGCCGGCTTAGAATAGCATCACCCTATATCTTTCCCGTGGGTGTCGTAAGAAGCGACTAAATATATAAAAGGTACTCTGTGGCGACTAAGGGATTTGAGAATTGATGTGTATTGCAATATTAGGAGACAGGCTGACAACCAGTCACTATGGTGGTATACAAGCTTCTTAATAACTCTCAAACATTTGTCAGACGTGGTAAATGGCCGTTTATTGCAGCCGTTTACCCTCTGGCTCACCCTGGGCAAGGGATATATGTGTGATATATGTATGTAAAAGTGTTAATTTCACCTGCTGCAGATTTTCTTCTCATTGCTTTGTTAAGCTTTGATGATGACCAACAGGGTATACACCCGCAATAATTAGGTTAGACGGAAGGTGCATAATATCTCGCTTCTAAGTCAAAGCGTAACCGCGATGACTTGGCCCGATAGCCTTTTGTTCGCTGACGATGCAGCCTTCGTTAAGTACCAAAAGCGCGAGCCCGCATTGTTGATAAGTTTTCCACGCGTACTTTCTGTTCTCAATGTCCATTAATGCCAAAACAGTAGAAAAGAATAGCTGCGGAGAAACACCACGTATTTTGCTCGGTGGCGTTCCTTGAACATAGTTGACAAGTTTTGCTACTTCAATGACTGTGTCGAACAATCTCACCCTCGATGCTGAGATCATACTCGTATCGGCAAAGCGGCGACCATGTTCGGCAGGCTCAGCACAGAGTATGGAATAAACACCTGACCACAAAACCAAGATAATTGTTTACCAAACTTGCGTTCTAAGCAGCATACCTTGTATGGAGCTGAAACCTGACTTCGTACGCAAAACAAGAACGTCGACTCACATTCTGCTATGCGCCGCGTAAGAAACATCTGCGCTATAGCGCAACTTGGCACAGAGTCACAAACGAGCGAGTTCTAGAAATTGCACAGCTGTCTAGCTTTACCGCTTTGCTTAAGCAGCACGATTGCGGTGGCTAGGCATGTGTACCGCATGGAACCTTCGCGTCTACTGCGGCGTGTCCTGCTTGGCGCCAGAAGCACGCCAAAAGAGGAGTTGGAAGACCGATGCTACGTCAAAGATTGCGCAACGGGATATGGCTGCGTTTGAATGACCATCAAGTTTTATAAAGCTTGCTGAGAATAGGGATTAGCAGAGCAGCGTGTGTTTGATGGGCGTAAAGTCGATTACGTTGGTTCGTTGGTCCCGCAAACAAAAGGCAAAAACGACATCTAAACATGCATGTGCTAGTTCAATTCCCACCTTCGTTTGTAGAGCGTGCAAAGTCATGCTGCCCTGTATCGGCTTATACAGCCATGAAAAATCTTGCCTCAGACACTGAATAAATCGTCTGTCACAGACGTATGAGGCCAATGATGATGATGATGATATGTATGTAAATGGATTCGGGACCATTTTATGATAATTATTTACCTCTATTTCTCCTCTATAGACCACATCGCCCTCTTGCTGTGAGGGCTTCAGCCAAAACGACATCTAAACTAAAGGCAAAAACGACGTCTAAACATGCTTATGTACCAGTCTCCAATTCCACCTTCATTTGTAGAGCGTGCGGAAAGTCATGTTGCCCTGCATCGGCTTATATAGCCATGAAAATCTGGCCTCAGACACTGAATAAAATCGTCTGACACAGACGTATGAGTGGCCAATGATGATATTTACCTCTATTTCTCCTCTATAGACCACATCGCCCTCTTGCTGTGAGGGCTTCAGCCGGTACGTTACACCGCCCACTATAAACCTGAAACACACAGAGCATTATTTCATTAGATTGAAAGTAAAGAGCGTACACGGGGCGCCCCACAGGACGCCGCCCTGTGGCGCGTCCCAGGTACCGCTGGAAATACGTGGTCAAAATAAAAATCAAAATCAAAGTATTAATTCTCAGTAGGAATTACAAGATTCTCTTGAAGAAAGCCACATTCTAATTCAAACCTAAAAAAGAGAGTAGTGCAAAATTTTCTCTTTTTTATAACAATTTGTGTTGCGTTCTCTAAACGCGGCTCAGGCGGAAAAATAAAATAAAAATAAAAATACTGCCTCGGGGCTGGCCAGGCTACCACACAGCACGTATCTTATGCCTCATGGATGCCTGGTGGATGCTGAATTGCTGACCTACGCGATCTCCAAGTCAACCAGTAGGAGCTGCTCGAGGAAAACATCTCGGTCGCTGAGTCAGCGGAGTTAGTTGTTTTTAGTTCTAGGTACAGTACCTGGGTTGATCGAGACTTCTCCTTTATAGACCCCGAAAAAACAACACCAGATTTCGAGAAAATCGTTGGAGCCGTTTCGATCCACCTCCTGTCGTTTAAAGGTAGGTATAAGATATGAATGTGGGGAGCTCAAATGGGGGAGGGAAACCAAAGACAGGGGTTTTCGGGGCGATAAATCGATTCAGATAGGTGTAGGTAATTTATCCAAAACCGATGCTTCAATTTCTATTTGCGTGTTTTTTCGGTGAATTGGCGTTACTGAAACTGAATATTCACCTGCAGTCTTCAATCTTGTAGTCCACTTGACATGACATCTAAACTGGAGTTCTATCACCACTTGCGTCTGCGGGTGGATCTGTATCCTTTGACCTGGAAAAAGGAAAAAAAAACTGTTGAAAGCAAAGTTTTGTCATAGATTCCGTGGTCATAATTACATACTTCCGAAAAAGCGTCAAAGGCACGTAATCATAATTTATAACAGATACTACTATGTATGTATGAAATTGCAATACATACATAGTAGTATCTCCTCTGAAATCCTCCTCTGTATCAACTCTGAAATCCCTTTGTCGCTTTTTACGACACCCACGGGAAAGATAAGGGGTGATGTTTTTCTAAGCCGGCACAAGGTTACATGCAATCATGGCTACATACAATTATACGTTAGTATTTGTATATTATATTATCTGTGATACAATAATCGAAGTTCTAGACTATACTCGAAAAATCCACTACAAATCCGTATAGGGCTGTTTGCTGCTACCGGGATGAGCCTAAAAGCGTTTGCCTGTGACTCTGAGTGAGCCGGCGGCTCATTCAGAAGACGGTATCACCATAGTGACAGGTTGTCAGCCTGTCGCCTGAAATTGCAATACATCAATCACTAAAGTGCGTTAACTAACGGGGTATGCAGAGCCTAAAAGCGTTTGCTTGTGAGTCTGAGTGAGCCGACGGCTTTCTGCGTCCTACGTTTCGAGAGGATTATCGGTATTGGGAGATTTCGGAAAAGCTTAGTCCATATCTGAATGAAATTTCCGAAATTCCACAATATAAAATGAAGTCGCTTTTGCGTTTCTCTGTCTGTCGTGAAATTAGCTAACTTCTCTTAAACTACGCAACGGAATTCGAAGCGGTTTTAATAGATAAGATAGGCTTAAAACTAAGCGACGCGACAACGACGCGCGTCGTTGTCGCCGTCAAATTTTGACGGCGTCGTTGTCGCTGCGGTCTTGTAGAAAACCCGACCGCATCCCATACAAACTCTAAGCTCTCAGCGCGCTGTCAACGTGACGGCGTCGTGGCGCGCCGCAACGACGCCGTCGCTCGGTTTTTCTAGTTCCCATATAAACCCATACAAACCAGTCATTTGACAGCGGCAACGACGCGCGTCGTTGTCGCTTTCGCTTGGTTTTAAGCCTACCTATAGAGTGATGATTTATAATAGATGAGCCTAAAAGCGTTTGCCTGTGGTTCTAAGTGAGCCGGCGGCTTTCTGCGTCCTACGTTGCCGGAGGATTATCGGTATTGGAAGATTCTCTATCTATTACAATATTCCGATGTATTGAAAGGAGAATGACCTTTCGGGTAGATAAATTGCAATCTAACGTTGATAGTAAGTTCATAAATGAAAATCTGAAAGTACACTACAAACACAAATTAGGGAGACGGCGCGGGCGCCTTTACAGATGGCTCACTCAGGACTAGCGACGATTTTGACGCTTACTGACTTAAACTGGAATCTCAGAGGAACTCAAGGTAACTAAGAAGATGGTTGCCACGAACGTCATATTTCTTGGATTAAAATTGGCACAGAATCATATGAGCTTTTGTATCAGATTTTGTTGATCTGATATTCTTTTACTTTAAGATTTTTGACAGCAGCAACCCTGGATATGTAACAATTGACAGTAGCGAAAATCCTAAATAGAGTTGTATGTATACTTTCTATTTTGTGCTACAAGTCCATATAGGGCTGCTCGCTACCGGGATGAGCCTAAAAGCGTTTGCCTGTGATTCTGAGTGAGCCGGCGGCTTTGTTTCGGGAGGATTATCGGTATTGGGAGATTTCGGAAAAGCTTGTCATACATATCTGAATAAATTTCAAAATTCCGACTAAAACAGAAATAGTAATTTTGCACGCAGATCCAACAAGAGACCATTATTTTTACACTTACCTACATATATCACGCCGATTCACGCCTATATCCCTTACGGGGTAGGTATGCAGAGCCTAAAAGCGTTTGCCTGTGAGTCTGAGTGAGCCGGCGGCTTTCTGCGTCCTACGTTGCGGGAGGATTATCGGTATTGGGAGATTTCGGAAAAGCTATTCCATATCTGAATGAAAATCCGAAATTCAATATAAAATGAAGTCGCTTATGTTTCTCTGTCTGTCGTGAAATTAGCTAACTAAATCATAAATCATAAATTCATAAATTATTTATTTGCCAGAATACAGTTTTAAACAGATGTTATTGTAAAAAAGATTAGCACAGTGTATTCAGCTTGTGTGCAAGCATGCAAATTATAATACAAGTAGTTATAATATAAGTATTACAATCCAAAAAGTGAAATTACAATTATTTAATTACAATAAGGATACCAATTATTAAATCAAATGTCAAATTACAATAAATATACCAAATTATTAAATCAAATGTCAAATTACAATTTTTGTTTATGTTCCAAAAATTCCTTAACACTATAAAAGCAATGCGTCAGTAGCCATCTTGTCAATCTTATCTCTTAATCTACGCAACAGATTTTGAAGCGGTTTTTTAATAGAAGAGTGATGGTTTATAATACATGAGCCTAAAAGCGTTTGCCTGTGACTCTGAGTGAGCCGAGCCGACGGCTTTCTGCGTCCTACGTTGCAGGGAGGATTATCGGTATTGGGAGATTTCGGAAAAGCTAGTCATATCTGAATGAAATATCTGAAATTCCACAATATAAATGAAGTCGCTTTTTGCGTTTCTCTGTGTCACATTCACTAACTCCTCCTATACCACGGATTTTGATGCGGTTTCTTAATAGATAGAGTATAATAGATGAGCCTAAAAGCGTTTGCCTTTGTACAAAGTCCGACTTCTAGAATGGTACCATTAGTTTTACGTCTACCTAGATATATCAAGCCATATCCCTTACGGGGTATGCAGAGCCTAAAAGCGTTTTCCTGTGATTCTGAGTGAGCGGCGGCTTTCTGCGTCCTACGTTGCCGGGAGGATTATCGGTATTGGGAGATTTCGGAAAAGCTATCCATATCTGAAATGAAATTTAAATTCCATAATATAAAATGAAGTCGCTTTGCGTTTCTCTGTCTGTCGAAATTAGCTTAACTTCTCTTAAACTACGCAACGAATCTGAAGCGGTTTAATAGATAAGATAGGCTTAAAAACTGTTGACGCGACAACGACGGGCGCAATGTTGTCGCTGTCAAATTTTGATTTGGCGGGGAAGCCGTTGTCGCCGGGCGGTCTTGCAGAAAACCCGACCGCATCCCATACAAACTCTGCTCTCAGCGCGCTGTCAACGTGACGGGCGTCGTGGCGCGCCGCAACGACGCCGCCGCCGCTCGGTTTTTCTAGTTCTTATACAAACCCATACAAACCAGTCATTTGACAGCGGCAACGACGCGCGTCGTTGTCGCTTTCGCTTGGTTTTGCCTACCTATAGAGTGATGATTTATAATAGATGAGCCTAAAAGCGTTTGCCTGTGGTTCTGAGTGAGCCGGCGGCTTTCTGCGTCCTACGTTGCCGGGAGGATTATCGGTATTGGAAGATTCTCTATCTATTAATATTCCGATGTATTGAAAGGAGAATGACCTTTCGGGTAGATAAATTGCAATCTAACGTTGATAGTAAGTTCATAAATGAAAATCTGAAAGTACACTACAAACACAAATTAGGAAACGGCGCGCGGGGCGCTATACAGATGGCTCACTCAGCACTAGCGATGGTTTTGACGCTTTCTGACTTAAACTGGAATCTCAGAGGAACTCAAGGTAACTAAGAAGATGGTTGCCACGAACGTCATATTTCTTGGATTAAAATTGTCCCAGAATCATATGAAGCTTTTGTATCAGATTTTGTTGATCTGATATTCTTTTACTTTAAGATTTTTGACAGCAGCAACCCTGGATATGTAACAATTGACAGTAGCGAAAATCCTAAATAGAGTTGTATGTATACTTTCTATTTTGTGCTAAGTCCATATAGGGCTGCTCGCTACCGGGATGAGCCTAAAAGCGTTTGCCTGTGAGTCTGAGTGAGCCGGCGGCTTTGTTTCGGGAGGATTATCGGTATTGGGAGATTTCGAAAAGCTTGTCATACATATCTGAATAAATTTCAAAATTCCGACTAAAACAGAAATAGTAATTTTGCACGCAGATCCAACAAGAGACCATTATTTTACACTTACCTACATATATCACGCCGATTCACGCCTATATCCCTTACGGGTAGGTATGCAGAGCCTAAAAGCGTTTGCCTGTGAGTCTGAGTGAGCCGGCGGCTTTCTGCGTCCTACGTTGCCGAGGATTATCGGTATTGGGAGATTTCGGAAAAGCTATTCCATATCTGAATGAAATCCGAAATTCCACAATATAAAATGAAGTCGCTTTTGCGTTTCTCTGTCTGTCGTGAAATTAGCTAACTTCTCATAAATCATAAATCATAAATTCATAAATTATTTATTTGCCAGAATACAGTTTTAAACAGATGTTATTGTAAAAAGATTAGCACAGTGTATTCAGCTTGTGTGCAAGCATGCAAATTATAATACAAGTAGTTATAATATAAGTATTACAATCCAAAAGTAAAATTACAATTATTTAATTACAATAAGGATACCAATTATTAAATCAAATGTCAAATTACAATAAATATACCAAATTATTAAATCAAAAATGTCAAATTACAATTTTGTTTATGTTCCATAAATTCCTTATCACTATAAAAGCAATGCGTCAGTAGCCATCTTGTCAATCTTATTATCTACGCAACAGATTTTGAAGCGGTTTTTAATAGAAGAGTGATGGTTTATAATACATGAGCCTAAAAGCGTTTGCCTGTGACTCTGAGTGAGCCGAGCTGACGGCTTTCTGCGTCCTACGTTGCAGGAGAGGATTATCGGTATTGGGAGATTTCGGAAAAGCTAGTCATATCTGAATGAAATATCTGAAATTCCACAATATAAATGAAGTCGCTTTTGCGTTTCTCTGTGTCACATTCACTAACCTCCTATACCATCGGATTTTGATGCGGTCTTAATAGATAGAGTATAATAGATGAGCCTAAAAGCGTTTGCCTTTGTACAAAGTCCGACTTCTAGAATGGTACCATTAGTTTTACGTCTACCTAGATATATCAAGCCATATCCCTTACGGGGTATGCAGAGCCTAAAAGCGTTTTCCTGTGATTCTGAGTGAGCCGGCGGCTTTCTGCGTCCTACGTTGCCGGGAGGATTATCGGTATTGGGAGATTTCGGAAAAGCTATTCCATATCTAAATGAAATTTCCACTATTCCGACTAAAACCGAAAAAGTACCTACATATCTCGTACAAGACTCCTAGTCCTAGCATTACACCATGAATTTTATACCTACCTACATCCTATATCACGTATATCCTCACGGTGTAGGCAGAGCGTAAACGGCTGTAAAAGCGGCCATTTACACCACGTCTGACAAAAGTTTAAGTCATTCAGAAGACTGTGTATCACCATGGTGACAGCCTGTCGCTTGATATTGCAATACTCATCAACCCTCATGGTACTTACATACAATAATCGAAGATCTGTACCATACTAAAAAGTTACACTAAAGTGCGTTTCATTAAATAGTTCCTCTGGCGTCATGTTGGCAGCATTGGAAATGAGCGCCTTCTTAATTCGAACAGGTTATACGGCGACCATGACGAGCCGCATCGCATGTAATATTTTGATCGCCGTATAATCCGTCCGAATTGAGAAGGCATCCATTAACAATCCTACCAACATGACAACAGAAGAACTATACAAGTGACTACAAATCCGTACAGGGCTGTTCGCTACCGGGATGAGCCTAAAGCGTTTGCCTGTGATTCTGAGTGAGCCGACGACTTATTAAGAAGACAGTATCACCATAGTGACAGGTTGTCAGTCTGTCGCCTGAGATTGCAATACGCATCAACCCTCATGGTACATACAATAATCGAAGATCTGCACTATACTCGAACGCTACACTAAAGTGCTTTTCATCAAATAGTTCCTGGCGTAATGTTGGTAGCATTGAAATGAGCGCCTTCTTAATTCGAACGGGTTATACGGCGACCATGTTGAGCCGCATGTAATATTAATTCGCCGTATAATCCGTCCGAATTAAGAAGGCATCCATTAACAATCCTACCAACATGACAACAGAAGAACTATTATACAAGTGACTACAAATCCGTATAGGGCTGCTCGCTACCGGGATGGCGGCGGCTTTCTGCGTCCGGATTATCGATATTGGGAGATTTCGGAAAAGCTAGTCATATCTGAATGAAATTCTAACTAAAACCGAAAAAGTACTTTTGTACAAAGTTCTTACTAAGAGACCGACTTCTAGAATGGTACCATTAGTTTTACGCCTACCTACATATCACGCCTATATCCCTTACGGGGTAGGCAGAACCCAAAAGCGTTTGCCGGTGAGTCTGAGTGAGCCGGCGGCTTTCTGCGTCCTACGTTTCCGGAGAATTATCGATATTGTGTTCAATGCCGTGTGATGCCGGCTTAGAATAGCATCACCCCATTTCTTTGCTGTAGGTGTCGTAAATAGCGACTAAAGGAGTTGAGGGTTGACGTGTATTGTATTTTAGGCGACAGGCTGACAACCTGTCAGTATTGTGAAAGACGACAATAGCTAAAACCGGCCTCAAATATGTGTCAGACGTGGCAATAACGACCATATCTTTACGACTGTTGACGCTCTGACTACCCTGCAAAGCGATAAGGCGTGAATTATGTCTGTATGTATGTATGCCTAAAAGCTGCCTGTGATTCTGAGTGAGCCGGCGGCTTTCGCGTCCTGCGTTGCCGGGAGGATTATCGGTGCTGGAGATTTCTGGAAAAGCTTAGTCATATCTGAAATGTTATTTCCAAAATTCCGACTAAAAACGAAAA